>VDFB02206953.1:0-28420 GCA_007258455.2 Sequoia sempervirens | reverse complement strand
TTTTTCAAATTTACCATGCTCCCCCTTACGGTCATGGGCTTTATCCCAGTATCGAACCAAGTCAAAGATCCGAAAGGATTTTACCTTGGCTCTTTTATCAAACCACCTTTTGACTACACCCTGATGTTTAGAAAAGTTTTCTAAGGCTTCATCTCTTCTTTCTTCAAGGTGTAACAACTCCTGTAGGTGGGCCTCACGCCTATTTCCTTCATCATAATATTTATTAATGAACTATAAAGTGGGGATCCTTAATTGAATTGGAAATACAGGTTCCAGGCCATACACAAGATGATAAGGGGAGGTCCCTATGGAAGTCTTCTGTCTTGTGTGATCTTCCCACAGAGAAAATATAAGTTGAGTGTGCCAATCCTTGGGATTCTTCTCTAGTAACTTACAGATGACTGTCAAGAGGTTTTTATTGGAAGACTTAGCCAACCCATTACCTTGTGGATAGTAATTATATGAAAAATTTATTATAATCCCATGATCAAAGGCCCAATTGGAAAATTTCAATGATGCAAATGCAAGACCATTATCATAAACTAAAGATAAAGGACATCCAAAGTGATTGATAATACTTGATTCAATGAAATCTATTACCACTTCAGAAGTACACTATTTGCATGCAAGAGCTTCAGTCCATCGTTTAAAGTAATCAATAATGGTGAGAATATACCTGTGACCAGCAGAAGAAGGTGGATTGATGGGACCTATGAATTCCATCCCCCACTGTGCAAAAGGTTTTACCTCAAAGACCGACTTAAGTGGAAGAGCTGCATACTTCTCTCTGGTTGCTGCAGTCTGGCATACATGGAAAGTTCTGACATGACTGTGTGTATCCTTGAACAATGTAGGCCAATAATAACCAACCCTTAGAATCTGGTTTGCAGTAGAATGTGTAGATCCATGACCAGTACCATATCTATTGTGAAATTCAACCATGACTCTCTCAGCTTCTTGTCTTCCTAAGCACCTCAAGTAGATACCTTCATGATTTTTCTTATATAGAACAACCCCTTTCAACATGAAACTATCACTCCTCAAGGGTAATTCTCTTCTCTTTACTGTATTCAGATGGTCATGACACCTTTGAGTCAGGAGATAATGAACAATATCATCATACCATTCTCTAGGGGAAACATTTTCTAGATTGTAATGCTGAGCTGCAAGATCAGGGCCTATTTCTGCCATTTTCCTTGTAAGTCCTTGCCCTCTTACTAGCTGCATGGGTTGAATCTCAATATCATACTCCTATAACATAGTTACCCACTTAGCTTTACACTCTCCTAGCTCATTCTGTATCAACAACAACTTGACTGCAGGATCAAGAACTATTGTAAACACTTTGTTTATGAGAATATAATGCCTAAACTTCTTTACAACTCTGACCAAGGCATAAGCCTACTTCTCTACACTTGGGTACCTTAGTTCAACATCTTTCAATGGTGCACTCATGAATGCTATGGGATGTTCATTTCCTTGATCAGACTTTTGGGTCAACATAGCAGCACATGAGTGATCAAAAGCAAACGAATATATATAGAATGGATTAGCATAGTCTGGAATCACCAAAACTGGAGCTTCAACAATAGCCCTCTTTATCTCTACAAATTCCTCCTTAGCTTTTGTAGTCCATTCAACTTTCACTTCCTGCTTCAACATTGCATTCAGTGGCTTGACTATTTCTGCAAATCCAGTGATGAACTTCCTTACAAAGTTGATTTTACAAAAAGAATGACTTCATTTCTTTCTTGCTAGCAGGTGGTGGGATCTTGAGTATAGCTTCCACTCATTCTGGATCAATGGAAATTCCCTTCTCAGAGATAACATGCCCCAACAATTTTCCCTCTGTAACTCCAAAGATGCATTTCTTTGGATTGAGAGATATACCAAATTCCCTGCACTTCTGAAACACTTTGCATAGATCTGTGATATGATCACCTCTCTTTTTGGAAAATACTGTCAGATCATCCATATAAATGATTATGCAATTACCAATTATGTCCTTAAATGCAATGTCCATGGCCCTATGAAATGTAGCTCCATCATTAATCAAACTAAAGGGAATTATTTTGTAGGGAAAAGTTCCCCACTTGGTGGTGAAAGCAGTCTTATGCCTGTCTTCATACTACACCACAACTTGATTGTATCCCGAGCAGCCATCCAAGAAAGACATCATCTGAGATCCATTGAAAATTTGAAGTACTTCATCCAATGAAGGTACTGGATAATTATCCTTTTCTGATGCTCTGTTGAGGTTCCTAAAATCTACACACAACTTGATTTCACCATTCTTTTTCCTTACAGGAACAAGGTTCGCCACCCAGGTGGAGTGTCTGACTGGGAATATGATTCTTGCAGATAGTAGCTTCTACACTTCCTTCTATATTATAGGTTTTAGTAAGGCATTAATTGGTCTTTTCCTTTGTCTGAAAGGTTTTACTCCTAGATTAAGAGGGATAGTGTGAGTTATAATTGATGTGTCATAGGTCTTCAAGTCTTCATAACTCAAGGCTATCACATCCAGATATCTATGTAATGCATCAATTATTCCTTTCCTTTCTTCTGGAGTGCATACTTTGCCAATGAAGACATTCTTGGCATCATCTTGAGTTCTCATATTATACTTTTCACATTGTCTACTGATGGACTCATTCTTGGCATCTTGTTCCTGATCTCTGACCTTATCCAGATCAAAAATCCTTTCTAATTGTACCATCCCTTTGGGAATAGTATTGGTCTTTAGATTAATTACCCCTTCCAAATCCATCTCTGCTTCTTGTAGTTTAGTTTCATCAATAATTTGTGAAGCAAAGACATCTGAGCTCATGATAAAATCTAAGATATGCTTATCATCTTCAAATACTTAGAAATTGGTGACATTGTCAGGTAATGAAGGTACTGGAGTTAATTCCATTGTAAGTTTCTTCAATCCAGAAAGAGAGAGAGGTTGCAATGTACTAGCTTCCTGAGCAAGGGAGTTAGCTATCTGGTTTTTACTTCGTGGGATCAACTGAATGTTGAAGGCATCAAACCCATCAATAAGGTCCCATACTTTGTGTCTATAATTAGTCATTCTTCTATCATGACAAAATTACTGTCTCCTAATTTTCTTAACTACTAACTCATAATCCCCAAAAACTTGCAAGATCTTGAACTTTTTCTTTAGTGCCATGAGCAACCCATGGACCAAAGCCTCATATTCTACTACATTATTCGTACAATGAAATTGAAGTCTATGAGTAGCAAAGAAAGTCTTACCTTTTGGACTAATTAGCTCAAATATTTCCCTAGCTCCTTGCTTTGATTCAGATCTATCAAACTTTAAAGTCTAATAGCCCGCAATTGTAGACTTCCTCGCTATATCTCTTGCACTATTACTACTGGAAGGCTCTTCAGAAATCATGATTTTCTTCTCCTTAGGGTCTTCTTGGACATTTTGTATATTAATTTTGATTGTTGGAGTGGGGTTGATACACTTCTACACTTGTTTCACTGCAATCTGGCATAAGCAACAATCCAGTTTCGAATGAGAGGCATTATGGACCCTGCACCAATTTGGAAAAAGACAATCTCCGAAATTCATTTCCCTACCCAACTGA
Source organism: Sequoia sempervirens (assembly GCA_007258455.2). NCBI lineage: Eukaryota > Viridiplantae > Streptophyta > Pinopsida > Cupressales > Cupressaceae > Sequoia > Sequoia sempervirens. The sequence goes on along the minus strand of VDFB02206953.1, from coordinate 24,818 downwards.
ATCTGATCCTCAATGCATTTCTAAATGAATCCCTAGAAATTATCCAGTAAACTGAGCTGACTATCTTCAAAATTATCTTCATTTTCAATTGGTTCCACCAAGGCTTCAATACTATTGGATTCTATTGTAAGGTCAATAGGCACTGTGTGAAACATAAGGACTTCCTCTGCATCTGACTCCTCAACAGGGGCTACAAGCATATAATTTCCCATGCTCACCTCTGATATCAGAATTTCATTGGAGGTGTTTTGATATTTTGTAATCATGTACCTCATCCTAGGTTCTCTTTCAACTCTAATCTGGTTTGGCACTCCCTTCCAGGGAAGCCACATTTGAGAGTTATCAGTTGAGACATATCCTTTCAAGGCCCTGGTAAAGTCTCTTCCCAGAATCAGGCCATAAGCATCAGGTATATCAACCACCTGTATATTGATAACCTGCTGAATCCTAGGGTCAGAAGCAACCTGCATATGAATCATGTTTAATTCCCCTACAACATTAACTTCAGTTCTATCCAATTGTGTAACTTTATTTTGGGAATGAACAGGAGTTATACCCAAAGCTCGACAAACACCAAAGGGCATTACATTGGTGGAAGCATCTGAATCTAACAAGCAATTGTGCAAGTGCTTACCAAATATACAGACCGAGATCAGGAATGGAGGAGTCTTTGTTTTCCCTTGAAACAGAGTTAAGGGAGTATCCACTTGAGCAACTTGAGTTTTGTCCTTCTCTTTTCCCTTATCTCTAGGAGGCACATGAACTTGATTATGAGTCTAATTTTTCCTTCCTACCAATTGAGAGCTAGATGCTTTGTTGGCACTTTCACTAACTGATTTATCTTGTGATGTGGAATTTGCATTGTAAGCTCCTAGAACTGCATTCCTAATGGTCGGAACTTTCAATAATTCAAATGCAGAGAGACTTACCTTAAGCTTCTTGAGTTCTTCTGCAACATAGATGGCCAATTGTTCTTCACTTAGATCAACAGGAATCTCTTTTGGATATTCCACCACCCTATCTTTGCTTGCTTCAACACTCCTTCCCTTTGATAAATCCATTTGTGCTTGTCCTTCCTTTGACAGATGCTTCTTAGACACATGGGGATACAATGGATTATTGTTGGCATTAGGATCTGGAGGAATGGTGAAGTTGTTTGGAGGGATAGAAGTGGTGAAGGGGCCTCTAGCTTGTGGATGCCTATGTGGCGTGTCTCTCAATTCATACTTCTTAACAGGCCTCTAGAAAGTCTATAATTCTTCAACATAAGCTTCTTCTTCATCCAGGGGGCCATTTTCATTCACTGTATTTTCCTCAAATAACTGTGAAATCTCATCTCCATTGCACACTTGATCTGCCTCTTCCTTGAGTTGGTCTAATTCTTCTTCAGGAACATTGTCTTTGCTCTGTGGAAAAGGAGAATGATTCAGTACCAACACTGGTGAATCATAAGGAGTAAATGGCACCATTTCCTAACTACCTGAATTATTCTCCACTTCATACTAAAAAATTGAAGCTGCTATATGGAATTCTTGACAATCTAACTCAAAATGTTGACTTGTTTTATGAAGCCTACACCATCCTGATAAAGTAGCTTCAACTAAATATACACAACTAGGAGGCTTCTCTTGGTTGAATGGCTAATTGACTGGTTGATCCAATAGGGTAGGGACTCCTCCATTGTTAGGCCTCGTATTCCAAGTCCTGTTCTGTCTGGGTGGCTGTCTCCTGTCAAAACCTTGTCCACCGATTTTCCCTTTGTCAAAGTTCTGGCCCTAGGATTATCCTTTATCATAATTTTGTCCTCTATCACTATTAAATCCTCTGTCATTACTATATCCTCATTCATTGTTATATCCTCTATCATTATTATACCCTCTTTCAAGATGTTGTCCTTGTTGATTTTCTCAACTTTCTCTACTCTAATTGGACTGCATATTTCTCTGAGCAGCTTGCAACTGACTGTTCTAGTTCCTCAAGTAAGTTACTTCCATATTCAACTTCTTCACTTGTTCGATCAAGTCATCCAATCTCTCCTGGTCAGGATTTCTATATGGAGGCTGGCTCACATTATTTTGGGGATATCCTGTTGTAGTGTTGGTATTTAACGACTGGTTCAAAGCTTTAGAATTCTGCAGATATGGGGGATAGCTAGCATGAGATTGTGGATGCAGAGGCTGATTCACACTTTGCTAGGGATAGCTGACTATAGGTGGCATTTGACTCACTGGAGGCCCTGGGTGAGGGACCATAGGAAACTGAGGTACTAGATTCATGATGGGAGTATGATTGGCGAGAGCCTGGTTGAGAGCTGGGACTTGTCCAGGGTGAGCAACAGGTCCTAATGATGGTAAAGGCCTAGAAAAATGTTGTCTTAAGGTAGTGCTAACCTTTACAGCCTCTGCATATGCATCAAGTAGGGTATTAGGAGGATTGTTTCTCCATTTCATGAAGGTGGCTGTTGAGAACATCCAAGACCTTCATATTAATGAACCTATCAATAATTGAAGATAGGGCTCATTGGGACCCCAATGAGAATCCTAAACCGCAAGAATCACGATCTCTAGTTTAGTCAGTAGATAGACCGACATGTAAATGATTATACCAATAGAATGCATCTTCTCTTAAGGAATAAGGAAAGATCCTACATGCTACATCTTCATGATGCATTCCTCTATCCTTAAGGCTAGTCTGAAAGATCTTGATGTGTTCCTCAATAGTTCTATTGGGATCATTAACATGAAACTTTGAACAAAAGTGCTCAAGGTTCTTGGGCATGACATTGTAATTGGCGAAAGTCAATGGAGATGGGTTATTAGCAAGGAAAGCCATTGGTGGAGGTGGGGGTGGTAATGGCTGATTTAGGGTTGGTTGAGGTTGTTGGATGGGAATGTCCTTAGATTCAGATTCAGATGAACTTGATGAAGATGAGAATGATGGAGATGATGGAGGTGATTGGAGGGATGATGATTCTCCCCTTCTGCTGGTCATTCTTCACCTAGTAGGGACTAAAAATTCTTGAAATTACTCCTCTCCTAGAGTAGATCTAGTTCTTCTAAATCTTTTAGGAGAGATAGCCAGGACATAAGAATTGATCCGGCTTAGCTTATTGGGCCCTCTCCTTCTAGTGCCAGTAGTTGATGATGTTTTTCCTACACAACAACAACTTCGGAAAAAATATAATATCCTATCTCTCTTGAAAGGTAAATCTCTATCAACAAAACAAGAGAGATAACCCTAAGGTATCTAATGTCAAGTCTTGACGATGCATAAACAACTTAGTTATAAATGTGAAAATGCTAGTAATCACAAGGGACCTTACTACAAGCAAATATTGGAATTTCAAACTTATCAAATCTAGCAATATGGTGATATTTCAAATCCTAAATCTAACCTAGATAATGAAATAAATAACAAAGGTTAGGGTTTGAGGAGAGATTCTAAGAGATTTAACTACTCCTAAGATTAACAATGCAAATGATGAAATGAAATAGACCAATCTGTCATAGAAACTAATTCCTGCTTAACCGAGAGATGATGGAGGTGGTTGGGTGGATGATGATTCTCCTTTTGTTGGCCCTTCTTGGATGATGATTCAATGCATGTTAGCTAGATTACAGAGATGAAATCGGGAAAATCGGGGCCAGGCCGAAAAATCTTTGGCTTGATTAAAACACAGACTTGGCCCAAAAATTAAGATTTTCAATATGCGACTTAAGGGGGAGTCACTTAGGCAAGCAAGATGAACACTTTAAGCTCATGCCAAGGCAATGCAAATCCTTAAAATCAAAGGGCCAAAACAACAAGAGCGGAAGAAAAAGAGGGTCTGTACTTTCAGCGGGGTGTGTGTGCAAAAATTGCACAAGCATCAATAATATGCTATATTATAGTTCCAATGAAGTACAAAATGATCTCCACAATAGTCCGAATCAATACTCTACTCTTGTTCAAAATCTACTCAGTACTGCATCACACATATGTAGGTGAACCACCATACATGTCGTATATCTCTTCAACATTCACATATAATATGCTTTGCTATCTCCACCTCATACACCACATTCACTCCTCTCTAAATTTTTTTATGTTAGTCTCCTATATATATCCACATCAGATGTAACCTCAATTAGGTTGGCCTAATTAGAAGTAACACATAAGATTAAGCATGTCGTCCTTAAAGCATTTTATCCACACTTAGCACCTAAATTAAAAATTCAATTTACATCAAGATAGGTCAACATGGACCTAATATAAATCCCACATAAGATAGAGTTACTTGCTTATCTTCCACAAAACATCAAACGTGTTAGGTTGGCCCAAAAGTAGACCTAAACACAAAATCTTCAAGTGTACATGAAATTTTCCAAACGTGTGACCTCAAAGCTCGATCTTTCTTTGAATTCCCATTCAACTGACATTTATCAACTTATATTTGTCATCAGAAAACAAAATAATTATTTGTGAATAAATGAAAAATCTCCCATATTGATGCACTATACAAAAAGTAACTGTGATATATGAGACTGAGCATTGTCATTCACATCTTTTATGAAAATTCATAGAATTTCATAAAATCTTGAATATAGCTGCATATGATGAAATTAAAACTATAGTTAAAATCGTAGAAGGCTATGCCAACTTGCAGTGAAGTGAAAAATCAAAAACTAACTCACTAAACCACAAAACTGTCAAAGGAAATACTTAGCCAATTTCCTAATAAGCCATACTTTTCAGACCAACTTGCACTGTACATATGTCACCAAAAATACTTCCACACTATGCTAGGATGAGCATAACAGTGTTGACATCAATGACAACATTGGATCAAGTAATATATATATACACTTCATGCTCATGTTTCCAAATTGCATTATCAATGACAAACTTCCAACTTCCAACATCACATTGAATAACACATGCTCACACAATAATAAATTTGTATATTCACTCACCACCTTCTTCAATTATACTTCACACTATGCATCTAAAAAAATGTATGATTATATAAAATACATTACATTAACATTACTCCATGTCGGTTAGAGGTCTGTAATTAACTAGGACAATATAAGGTGGACCTAAATGCAATTTACATGAAATGTGTAACAGGTCAGTCCTAAATCAAATTTATTTCCTCCAAAATAACACGATGCCATGCACTTTCATAGGAACCTTAACCGGGTCCTATATTAACACCACATGCTAACTACTACATGCTACAAGCTATTACCACATAGTTCTCAAACACCAACTGATTGACAAAAAATCATAGAGAGCCTTCTATCACTTCAAACTTCTTGCATGTTGAAAATATATTTTGAAAACTATGGAATATGATATAACATGTGTGGGAATACTCTCCATTCAAATCAGAGAGCCAAAATCACCTTCAGGAAGGAATTATGAACATAATTGCATTTCTAAAGAAATATCTCTACCTTTAGAAACATAATTGACACATTCCAAAATAAACTTCTAGATCCCTTCTGTCAACATGAATAGATGTAGTATGATACTATAGATAGTTGTCAACTTATTTTATCAATATACACTTCCACATTAACTCAAAATGATATGAAATTATAGTTACATTTAATTCTCATTGATCTCTTGAAAATATTCCTTTGACAATAGTGAACCCCTTTGACATCAATAACAACCTTTGTTCAAAATTTTTTAGAGTTGTTGAGTCACAACAAACAGAAGATGATACTACACCTATGATTGAGGAAAAAAAAGAGCAATCTCAGGAAGATGATCTTTGGACCATGTACTTTGAGAGAGCATACTCAAAGGAAGAGTGAGGTATAGTGGTGATTCTCATATCACCAAAAGGTAAGTCTTACAAGTATTCATTCTCACTAGAGTTTCAATGCAAAAATAATGTTGTAGAGTATGAAGATTTATTGTTAGGAATTAATATGGTTTTCAAACACAAAATCAAGAAACTTAGAGCCTTTGGAGACTCTGAGTTAGTTGTATCTCACATTAGAGCTAAGTATGTATCTAAACATAAGAAATTAAAGAAATATAAATCTGTTGTATGGGATACCATAAAAATGTTTGATGAATTTTTATTGACTGGGTGGAAAGGGAAAAAAATGAAATGGATGATCTACTTGCAAACATTGCTTTAAGGCTAGATGATATAACATTTTCTAGTATTTCAAAAGTTGAGGTAGAAAAATACCTTCTATCCTAGATAACATTCAAAATTGGTAGGTATTGAGTGATGTCTTAGATTTATTGAAGTTTATGCATTGTGTTGATGAATACCATAGCCAAGAAATTGATTTCCAAAGTTGTTTTTGAAGTTGTGGATGGGAAAGAAACTATTTTTGGGAATGATGTGATCCAACTAAAGATAAATAATATTCCCAAAGGTTTAGTGGCCCTAGAGAGAGTTTTTGATAACTTTGACAAAAGTAGTGCTAAACCAATCCATTCACATGAGCAAGATTTAGAAGAAATAAACTTGGGAACATAAAATGCACCTAAGAAGGTGTATATTGGGAGAAAATTAACCCCAAAAACCAAACTAATTATTATTATTATTTTTCTCAGAAAGTAGAAGCATGTCATTTCTTGGTCATATGATGAGCTTAAAGACTATTGTTTCAACATGAAATTCCTCTCATTTTAGATGCCAAACCTTTTAGGAAAAAGTGAAGACCTATTAATCTAACATTTGCACCTAAAATGTAGAAAGAGTTGATGAAAATCAGGTATGGTGGAATTATCAAGCTAATTAGGAATTCCACATGGGTTTCAAACTTGGTACCATTAAGGAGAAAGAATGGGGATGTAAGATTGTGAGTTGATTTTATATATTTAAGCATATCTTTATTAAAGGATAATTATCCATTACCAAACATGGAGACAATACTTCATAAAATATATGGTTGTGAGTTTCTATCAATGATGTATGGATTCTCAAGGTACAAATAGGTGAATTGAAGGAATTAAAGAAATACAACTACCCTCACCACACCATGGGCCACATATTTCTATGTTAGAATGCCATTTTGCCTAACCAATGTAGGAGAAACATTTTAGTGAGCAATGGATGTTGCATTTTTAGATTTCATAGACATTTTCATGGTGGTATATCAAGATGACCTAACTACATATTCCAAAAAGGAAGAAGATCCTTTCATGCACCTTGATTTTTTTCTAAGGCTTTGGAGTATGGTATTTCTCTAAATATTAAAAAATATGTGTTTGGAGTGACAAAAGGAATTTTTTTAGGTCTTATTGTCTCTATGGGATCAAAATTAATCCAAAAAGGGTTGAATCTATAGAGAATATTCCACTACCTAAAACAACCAAAGACATTCAATCATTTTTTGGGAAAGTGAACTTTATGAGAAGGTTTGTGACAAAATTTGTAGAAATCACAAGGTCTATTTCAAAGATGTTAAAGAAAGGGGAATTTGTGACATGGAATAAATAACCATGTAAAGAATCTTAAAGCATAAAGGAAGCAATAAAGAAGGATCTTGTGTTAAATTCTCTTGACTTTTCAAAGAGTTTTCAACTATTCTCCTTTGCCTCATTCCATACCTTGCCACAATTTTGTTGCAAAAGAATAATGAAGGGTTTGATCAACCTATCTCATTATTTAGTAAATCATTGTTGGCTATAAAACTCAAGTATGAAATGGTGGAGAAACAAGCATATGTACTGGTTAAAGCAGTCAAAAAATTCAGATCTGATTTAGTGGGAGAGTAAATTATTGTATATGTTCCAAATGCTGTAGTCAAGGATATATTTACACAACAAGAAGTGACTAGAAGGAGATTTAGATGGAATAATACAATCCAAGAGTTTAATATTGATATCTAGATCACTAAATTATTTAGAGGACAAGGATTAGCTAAGCTCATGGTTGAGTCAAATCTTGAAGCTAATCAAATGAACAATGTTGAGAAAAGTGTATTATCCCCATAGTGTGACATGAAATATTCTCCATGGTATAAAGATGTTATATTCTATCTGCAAAATATGTCATGTATAGATTACATGATTAATAATCAGAAGAGGAATTTGAAGCTACATGACATAAAGTACATCATGATTCAAGGTCATTTGTATTGGATGGATAGGGTTGGTGTTCTTCTCAGATGTATGGATGAAGAACAAGCACAAAAAAATCTTTAAGAAATACATAAAGGAGAATGTGGACACTATATGGCCAAGAATACTGCTCATAAGATCTTGAGGTCTAGATATTGGTGGTCTTCTTTATTTCATGACACACACAAGATGACAAGAAAATGTGATGCTTGCCAAATGTTTTCAGGAAAGTTAAAATTCTTTGGTGCCTTATATTTGAGGATATTAAATGTTGAGACCCATTTTCAATAGTGGGGTATATATTTTATTAGTGAGTTTAGTGAAAGATCTAGTGGTGGTCATAGATGGATTTTGGTGGCTACAAATTATTTCACTAAGTGAGTGGAAGCTGGTCCAACCAGGAAGGCAACTAATAAATTTGTCATTGATTTTGTCATGGAGAATGTCATCATTAGGTTTGGGAATCCTACAAAATTAGTTGTACAAAATTATTACCTAACTGGATTCTGAAGACTGTGCTTCATATAGGAGTGCAAATTGAGTTATTTTGATTTTTGAATTCAAATTGCTATTGTATAATCTGATTTTAGGTTGTTGGTCTTTGTATGGCTATAATTTTCATTCACAGCTCTTTGTGTGAATTTTTATTGGTTTTGGGTATTAAAGCTATATCTTTCCTACCTTGGGCACCCCCTTTCACCAATTTTTAGATCATACAAGTTCACAACATTCTACTACAAATTTTAATGTCGTAAAACTGCACCTGTGGTAATTTCACACTTGCATATCTATCTCACAACATTTATGGCAACCCGTTGTATTAATGAAAAAAATCTGAGTTGGAATTTCATGATTCCAACTTCATAGAGGACAAATATGAAGAATTAGCAACTTGGATACCTCATTATTATAAAATTTTGAGTAGGACACTTGCAAAACATGCAAAAATTCACATGACATGTGTTGAACAGACCGAAATATTGAGAGGGGGTGAATCAATATGCTTTAAAATTTAATCTCATGCTAAAGTTAAGTTATACCAATTAGGTATTCATCCACTTAATAAAAACAAGAGATAAGAAAATAAACCACACAAGAACAAATATGACACCAAATTTATGTGGAAAACCCCATAGAGGAAAAACCATGGTGAGAAATGCTGATAGGAGCTACTGTCCTAATCCAACCTCACAAGTAAATAACAATTTATAATTTGATTCTGGGATACAACCCAAGGAAACAACTACTCCTTGACTTTATTTTAGGGGCTAAAACTCAATGAAGCTACTAATCCCTAATTGAAAAAGGAATAACTAAAATATGACTAATTTATGGCTCCAACCTTTGGTAGTCATCAATTCTGAATATTAGGTCTGTAGTGAATCTTGTCACATTCACTCATGCACTCATTCATCTTCACACACTTCCATCATACTCTTTAGATATTTTATCTTCTATATATATATCATACACATAATTTGCAATTACAAATTCAATTGGCCATAAATAATAAAGTATAAAAATTGTAACATGTCAGCTTACATCTTCATTGACAGTCTATAAAAATGATAAGATATTATTGAAAATTCTTCTAGATGAGTCAACATGACTCATACAACATCTCAAAAAAATTCTTCGACACCGTTCAAACATGAAATTGTGGTGCACATCAAAATAATCACATAACCTTGTACAAATTCATTAGAAACCTCATAGGGCAACTAGGGAATCCATGAGGTCTGGGGCTCTACAACTTCCATATAGAAATGATCCTTATCCACCATGAATGTCACCTCATTCTCATATTTTTGGACTAAACTAGATGGTATCCTTTGTCTACTCTACATCTCATCTTACATATTCTTAAATAATCCCCAATAGAAGGTAGTGTATGATTTCTTATTTTGGAAATCACTCATATGATTTTTGATTTGTGCAGCTACCAGAGTAAACTTATCCCATATCTTTCCTTTGAAACCATGTAACTTATTCAATAAATATAAAGTAAGGAAAATGATAAAGATCCAAGCTTGAAGTTATAACCAATTTCCTTTGTACACTTTAGATTCTCCATCAACTGTTCTATCAATAATTCATAAAGATCGAAACTAGTCCTTCTTTCACCATTTAATATGTAGTATGAATTGCAATGGAAATGGTTGACCCTTCTCTCTTTGTGAATTAAATATTGTATGAAATCCCCATAGAGGCATATTAAACTTTGGGTTAGTGATATCCTTCAATATTAGGGTTCTCTTATCAAATTTTTTCTCGATAAGGTCCATAACCCTTTCTTTCTTTATAGATCTCAACATCGGGGTTGGTTTGATGGCACAAAGACTAGTAACTACCCTAATTTATTCTTTTATAATCATGTAGGGCTTATCTAACCAAAATAATTCTTCATGAATGCATCTCAAGATAATTCTTACCCATTTTTTTCTATTGCAGAAGTTTAGAAAATATTTCCAGATATCTAACACTTTTGCAACCACATTTACATATTCTAGCTTATACACACCATTCTCATTCAAAAGCTCATGTAAGACCACTTAAAAGGATGAAGTATGATCAATTTGATTTAGCGGGGAATAGATGTAGATTATTACATCTTCATAGTACACAACATCCACAAGAATTCTTGAAAATGCACCATCTTTGTCAACTTCCATCACGTTGAATGGAGACTTCTTGTATTTGGCTTGGGTTTTTCCATAATATCAATTTCTTGTGGGGTCACCATTGATATTCTTTCTAAAACTTCAAACACCATCACTAAGGTTTCACATAGATAGCTCAAAAACCCAATCACACTTCTCTGCTCCAAACCTAAATGCCTTTGACTGCAAATGAGATCAAAATGTTCAAATGAAACATAAAAATCCTTTCATTTTCCTTAACTTTCTGCCATAAATGCAATCATACTTATTAGGTAAACTGTAACATGCCATACATGAATAACACAAAAAAAATAAAATGAGAGATTATGAATAATAAAATTAAAGACAAATTCAATTAGCTATTTTCCATCATAGCATCTCATGTCAAAATAATATTTAGTATTCATTTCCAAATGTCAATTTTACAAATTACAAGGTTTGGCTTGGGCCATCTTGCCACTTCGTGAACTCAATTTACATTATGAAATACATAGTACAATAATCAAGAATATGGGATTTCCATGTGATCCTCTTCAACTCTTGCCACATCCAATGGATGATAACATGGTTCAAGCACTTTTTCGTGCAACCACAAAGCTATGCTTCTCCAGTATTCTTCCTAACTTGAAGAATTCCCAACCCTGCATGGAATACTTAACAAAATATACAGTATGCAAGGTAGAATCTAGTGCATTACAAACATCTACATGCATTTCTATCTATGTTTAGAACATGCAAGATCTATGCAAGGAAATGACAGAGAGATTACATCATAATATTTAGACCATTCAACATAATGGACTAAAAATACTTGGCGAAGCATATTTTGTATATAACTAAAAATATAGATTTTGGAAAGAGAACAACCTATCAATTTTTTAGCCCATTTTCTACACCTGTCCTGGAAGATAACTTCCCACAATGTATAAGATAACATACATCTTATCTATGTTTTCACATTTGCAAACAATAAATCAAGTTTCAATAGTTTTTCCTAGCCAATCTTTCTTGAATCAATCTATGTACATCATTTTCTACATCTGATTCGTTTGAATATCTCTACTTAACATGCATATGCAAGAACTTAACCAGATTTGACATTTAAGCAATCATATTTTAAACATAATACATGTTTTTAACAACAATATCATGAAATTGTCATAGTACATGCATCAATTTTCTATATATTTCCAGTATTTCCTTTAATCCATATTACTTGGAATGAAATCTACATTTTAGATAAGAAAACAATATAATTTTTAAATGAAGGTATATCACATGTATGCGTGATGCATAAATGGAAGATTTATGCTTGTACACATGTATGGCCTTTTGTAAAATAAATGAGTATGTGTATACGTTCTTTAAAAAAAGAAAGTTCCATCACATATATATTTTCATTGAAAACATAATAAAATTTAATTGAATTTATAGAATGTCACAAGGATGCTTACATAGAACAAAACATATTCAATCATCATAATTGTTTTGTGTTCAATCGAGCCCTTTCAAATCCTAGTCAGATAACATTCAATCAATAAATATTATGTTGGTTTGAAAATTGGTTTTTCCACCCTCTTAGTTCATTGTCAAGAGTGTTGTTCTATTTTGACAAGAAGTTGTCCTAGATAATCTCATATTTCTAGGCTCCATTCATTCTCTAAATCAACATTTCCAATTAAATACAATGAACTTTAGCCATTCAAATTTAACTTATTTTCCAATCATGTTTAAGATCAAGACAAAAAAATAACATCAATCAAATCTATTTATCCTTAAAATACATGCTCAAAGAAATGGTCAATACATAAAATATCGACCAACATTACATGCCTTACTGTTAAGTCAATAACAACTATTTGATGGAACAATCAATTATGATAGAGGCACCACAAACAAAAAAGATCGGTGTAAGTATGTTACAAGAATGGAAAGATGAAGGTGTTGTCATTGATGTAAATTTGTCAGTTGGTCAATTGGTTATCAATTGATTGTTGTTGACTGTATATGTCGAGGATATTAAGAAAATTGTATTGAAGGAAGACTGCAGGTGTTCAGTGGTTGCTTTAGGTTTTGCTCCTATGTTTATGCAATTCAGATATTTTGATCATGGTTGTTGGAAGCTACTATATCCATATTTTTGGCTATTGATTCATTGTAAAGTGCGAGTTATGTTCACCAGTTGTGAACTATGGTTTTCTGTGTTTCTAGTTGAGGTGTAATGCCCCGCCAAGCAAGTCCGAGGATCATTACATCTAATTTTATGGCACCAATTTTTTTTTTAGTTTCCTTATAATATAATCATAATAATCATCATTAATGATATGAAAATGGTTCTATGTACATATCCCGGGTTTTACAATACTGCATTAATTTTCACAACAACATCATTACATCACATGGATGGTAAGTATACACCAGTACCATAAAATTACATGAACATGTTCAACATATTAATCAAGGGTTACAATATTACAATATCGCTTCCCAACATAAATGGGGAAGACACAATAAAATAGAATGATACATTTGAAATGAAGAAGTACAAAGCCAATACTGGATCCAACTCTAGTACAACTCAGGAGTCTCTGCAAGGTACATCTTCGCACTTCACGATCGATGATTGGGGACCCAATGGTGCATAGCACGTTCCACCCAACCACGTGGACCGAAGGCCCACCCCCCATGCTAAGAGATGACAAGAAGGATCCCCAACATTAACCATCATACAGAACAAGGGTACAAGACTTCTCAACAAGATTCGAAGCCAACTACCTGAAAATCATAAACTAAGATGGTAACATAACACATTAGTGCCAAATAATCATGCTAATTCATTGCCAAGGTACACATTTCTGGTTAAACTTCATCATTAAACATCATGTACTACATTGTATTCATTACTCAATGCAAAATCTCACAATATATGTATCACAAGATCATAATTTATGGTCTTTTCAGAGACAGAAACATAATTATCACTTCAACACACACATAATTTCAGATTTTAACACACATACACCGATACACACTCAAATTCACTTCACACCAGAGACACCACAAAATGACTCAAGGGTAACACAAGAGTTCCAAAATACATTTCCAAGAGGATATCTGCATTTCGCGACTACACCGAGGGTCCTATCCTTTCCAATCGGATTTCTACACCATAGAACCTACATCACCCAGAGACAAACTAAGGCAACCTAGTTCAGACTACACAAACAGACTGACACATCCTTACGAGTATGAGCAACTAGGTCAACACAATGGGCTCATAGTGCCTCAGTGTATAAACCTATGCTCTGATACCAACTCACAAAATCAAAATCTTCCCAAGATCAAAATGGCTCAACCGGACTTCCTCCCAAAATAATATCTCATAACCATCTCAATACCAAAATCCACCACTATAATCAAAGGAAAAGTCAACCAACAATACATCATGACTGAGACATAGAACAAGGCTCACAAATATTCTCATCACAAATTGACACAACACATCACACATTAAATCCATAAAGGACCTAAGAATTACATATAGAATCCTTAAGGCATTTTATCTCACATTCCTAAATAATGCTATAAATAACACAGGATACAAAATAGGTTTACATTGAAATTCATTCCGAGTTTTCTAAATAATCTTTTATCTACAACCTTGCATGTAATTGGATCGAAATTCATACAAAGAACATATAATTCTTTATTTGAGCTGAACATGTAAACAAATCATTTCTCTCCAGTACATTATATTTCTGACATCTTCGTAGAAAGAACATATACAATTATACCCATAGACAAGTATATTAGCAACCGATATTCTTTAACCTCACATGTAGTATTCTAGTTCAATTTCTCTATTCACCTATCCTTAAGCAATCAATTACCCTACATATTACCTATCTTTCATAATAATATAATTAAAGATTACTTATAAATTAAAAACTTCTATTCTATAACCTTTAATTCACTCAACTTAATTTAATCTTTTAATTTTTTTTTTATATACTTCTTACCCATTACAAATAATAGTTGCCAAAGAACATCTTATCTAATTCACTCCACCTTTAATAGGAAGTTGTAAAAGTAAATAAGCAAACTATTGGCATATACTATATAAATACATAACTCTCACCTATATTCATAAATTATATATACCCGTATGAATACATATATGTCATTGCGGAATCTCACACACACTTACATATATAATTAAGAATATAAACAGCGGTGGCTGAGATTATAATTACAACAGTCTCCTTCAATCACAAGTATCTTCATCTAGAACACCCAACCGATCTCCTAAATACTCAAAGCTTTTGTTTCCTAATGAGTGAAGATCAGATATCTGCACATTGGTCTTCAGACTTCTAAAATTCTATATAAATCTCCCCATTGTTATCAACTCTCTGATAGAAATGGTATCTACTGACTACTGTCAATAATCTTATTCCTCTTGTGAAATACAAGATTCTTGGATAATGCTATATATGAAATCTTTTACAAACTATCTATTATCTAATACACACTGAGCAGCTGCCATCATCATTCATACGAATGCTCTCACAGAAGTTAAAGTTGAATATTGTTATGTAAAACAAGGGCTGGGAAATCTGACTAAGCCCATACGATGGAGAAGGAAGCCCATACCAAAGGACAAGAGACTTTGCAACAAGCAATAGAAAACAGAATGGAGCAGGAGAACGAGTCAATCCTCTTAAATGATGCTCATATTAAGATTTAAAGAACTGCAGATAAAAAATAGCCAACAAGTTTTTGAGAAAGTTGTTATAATTGCCTAGATGGTATGATTACCTGAGTATGCCCTTTAAACTGTAGAGCACCATATGTATAACATGTAAAATTAGATTCGATTATCGTGGAAATTGCTAGATTCTAAAATCATATATAAATTAAGCATAATATCAGGATGTTATAGCTTCTCCTGAATTAATAATATTTAAGTACCTGAAATCCGCTGGCTTTGTTGGCCAAAAATTCATTTTTCTATTCTCTATAAGGAAGAGTTGTCAAGAACACGATGTCTGCCCAGTCTAGAGTTTGGTCATCTGAGGTTACAAAGATCTGGCCATAGCCTTCAACCTCTTGCATTTCATATTTGAGCTTTTCTTCCAACGGTAGTTGAACGAACTCCCTCACAATTTCCTTCATTCATTTCCATCATAGACAGAGGAATTCCATGATTGACAACTTGAAAAAAAATCCCCGAGATCAACATTGCAAAGACGGGAATTATTGTTCAGCCAGATTGAGCAAAAGCGATAACTCTTCCAAACACCAACGGGTTTCAGCATGATTGGGTGAAATTTTAGCTATATGAATTAGTGATGGCGTCTTGTATTTCAATGGAGTGGAATCACCGAATTTGGCTCTGGTTCATTTGAGAAAAAATCAACTCCCATGGATTTGAAGGTTTTGTAGATAGAGTTGGCCACTGTTTTCTTGGTGTCAGGGCCACAGTGACTTATGAATACAACATACCCCCTTTGTTGGAGTAGAAGACGATGTAGAGGCTTTTCCCCTTGTCATACTATTGAAATGAAATGAAAGAATTAAGGTGCAAGCAATCTATGAACCCCAAAACATCACAAAATCCCTAACCAGTTTGTAAACCCCTCAAATCTAGACCTTTAGCAATGAATTCTGATTTCGCCTCCTGATACAAGGTGCTAAGAATAACTAAAACAAGGCAGGGGTAGAATGAATAAAAGAGAAAGGTAAGAAAAGAGCTTAGAAATAGGAGTACTTAATACCAATAATGTGTGGGTGCACCTACACACAATAATTTTCTATGAGGTTTCTACATGATGAAGAGTGGTGTGGGAAGTACATGAACCTCCTTTATTTGGGAATTCAATTTTCTTTGATACTGAAGCTCTATATATCACATGTTTCTTTTTGAAAGAAGCTAAAAAATGAGCTTGATGAATGGCATAATGGTGAATGTATTTGCTTCTCTTGGCTTTTGAAACTTCAAAATTACAGGCCGTGGCTACAAATTTTTTTGAGTATTTATTATTTCTGTATATGAAACAGGAAAAAACCCTCCTTATGTTGTGAACTCCATGGATAGTATGGTAAACAACTCTATATAAATGCATTTTCATTTCTTGAAATTTGTTATCAAAGTTTTGTATGAAATCTTAAAAAAGTATATGGCTGCTATAGCTGAAGATAGTCTCCATTATATCTTGCTGTTTGTTGCTTTGAGAAAAGCCTACTTTTTTCTGGCATCTTACATGGCTGTAACTGTACTTCACTTTTCATTATGTAGAGGGATAAATGAAGGGATTTTTCTTTATTTTCAGATATTGAGGTTCATTCCCATTTCTTACATTTACTGTGTTGAAAATTACTTTAAAATACTTGCATTTGAAACAATGATGCACCTCCATATGTGAAAAGAACCTTACCATTATTTTCTATGGTTCATCCTCCCTAAAGCTGTTCCTGCATGACTATGCTCCCATTTCTGTGAAGGCTCTCTTGCATCTTATGCTTTGAAAAAAATAGCTTCATTCTTTGCTATTGTTCTACTACCGTGAATTTTATAATGAATGCTTGTTCACCATCACACTTCATGATGATGCGCTCCTTGTGATTATTCATATGAGGGTGATCCCACAATACTGGTTTGCAATTTTTGGCCAAATTGGACACTAAACATTTTTTTCTAACTAAATCTTCACTTTCGGGCACCTATAGCGGCTAAACTGTGAGGAATTTGAAGATGATGCAAACTAGTGATTTGTGACATTTTTCTGTAGATTCTAAATATATTTTTTTCAATTTTTTTGGAATTATATTGCACTTCTTTTTCCATCTCCTTTGAAAATTAGTTTTTTTAGTAAACACCATTTTTAAGGAGTGATGCTTATCGTATAACACAACTTTTTTTTCATGAAGGATAAATTTTTTTTTTTTTTTTAATTTAGATTTGTAACTATGATATCTAGTGCTTCCAATTGGTTTCATAGTGTTTTATTGAATATTTTTTCCTTAATCAAGTTTCAAAGTCAAACCAATTACAATTCAAACATAGGCAGACTATATAAACACAACTTTTTTTGTATGTATTGAAATTCATTTTTTCTTCTATTGGATCAAGGACTTCATTATTGGTGCACTCATATTTTCAATTTTTTTTTATAATCTCTACTTTTCCACATGTAGAAAAAGAGCTTGATTTTTGGTGAAAAACCTACATTCACAAGAAATAAAAAATAAATATAATAATCAAATTAAATATATTTAAAATTATACTTTTGGGAAGTTTATAATAAGGAATATATACTTACAAAAAAATTTTAAATGAATTCATTTGATCCCCAAAAGGTAAATCAAAAGTGGTTTTTTATTAGCATTTTGATAGGTGTAAAGGAGACTCTGTTATAGGTATGGTTTAAAACTAGCAGGGTTCTATCCAAGAGGGTTTGATCTAAGGTAGTTTGATCAAACCCTCTTCAATTGAATGTTTTAAATGGAAATTTTAAAGGATTAAATCATTATATTTTCTAAAAATATGTGATTTCAGCATAAATCAAAATCTCTTAGAAATTGTAAACCAACTTTGTGGGATCACCCATGAGCAATTGATCATTTATGATTTACTCCTTTAGATGTATATTTACTTTTGAGAAATTATGAATGTGTTTCTTTCTCAAAACTCTTTTGAATGATAAGAGGTTGAATGCTGGGATCAACCCTTGTGGGAGCCACATTTTACACCACATGCTAAAATGTCGAACATGATAAACCAGGAATGAAACATGTACTTGTACCTGTACAATGAACAAACATGTTAGATAAAAATAGTAAAATTCAATGTTCTTCTGATGATTTGCTTTGGATATCTTGAATACAACTGTTCATATTTCTTTTCTTGATCAGTTATAAGATAACAAGTATCTTCTTGATTAGACATGCATGAGGTTTGTATGGAACCCTGAGCTCTAACATCTCCTCTTCTTGCAGATTTCCTTCTTGAAGTAGAAACTGGACAACTTCAATGATGCTGACACAATCTTCAACAACGAGATTCGTCATTCACCAAGCAATGAGGGGTCCTATATCTTATTTTATGCATTTATTTTCTTGTACCGTCTTGCTATTTTATATATGTTCAAATTCAGTTACTCCCATGACTTGTGTGGGACTTCAAAAAAATTGCTTTCAAATATATCAGTTATTTCATATCATATAATGACTTGTGTATTTTCATTTGTGAATCACTACATAATATGAAATAACCAAATGAACTGTTTGAGGTATATGTTTTGTAATCATGAATAATAACAACAAGATACTTGAAACATGAATTGCAGAAAATTTTTAGCTTCATAACTTGATAAATCTTTGAATGTCTAGTTTACTTATCTAATTTGCTCAAGTGTCAAAAATTTTCTCACCCTAGTTTAAAAACTACTTGATAAAACTTTACTAATTTTGCTGGTAGCTAAAAATTAGTAACATTTCTGGCGACCACCTTGGGATGTTTTCCTGTTAAATAAATAAGATCAATTGCCTTGCCTATCCATTGGGCATGGAGTCCATCTTTGTCCTTTTTTGATTCAAAATTCCTATAACTCAACATCAAACAAAACTGAAAGAAACTATCATAACTCTATTTAAGATAGATTTAGAAAATCATGTAACATCCACACTTATTGAAAGAAAAACATAAATAAAACAAAACTACCTTACCCTACCCTAACCAAACAACCACGAAAACCTCAAACAAATCCATTTATTGTTTGGTTACCCTTCTAAAAAAACACTGATTTACATGTTTATGAACAGCTAAAACTAGATGAGGAACAAGAAGATATTCAATCAACTATTGCAATTCTTCATGAAGAATGTAAACAAACTCACTCACCCTATGATTTTGATCAACCAAACTACTGGTTTGGAGTAAATGAGCAAGTTGGCCCTATTGTCCTTTGATCTCAATCTCATGCTTGGAATTTGTTATGGAGAGATGCCTGATTGTGGGCATCCTATTGAGATGCTAAATTGAGTACTCTTTTTGCTGGCTTCTTTCTCATGTGTTGTCTCTTCAACCACAACCTCTTTGGTCACTTGATTATGTTGATCACAATCAATTTTTCTTGAAAGGTGCTAAGTTGTCAACAATGTTAGAGAAAAAAATTAAATGATGCTTGAGAATAAGTCTGTATCATGATCGACCTTATCATAGAAAGTATGCTATAACTCATTTTCATGATGGTCTTCAAAGATCATACCTTCAAAATATGCGATTTGCTACTTTTCTTGCTCTACATGAACAACCTTTGTTTGTGAATCAAACTTTTGATTTTCCAAAACATGACTATTTTCATTTGTCTCTTCTTGGATCTGCACCTTTCCTAACTAATTCCTTCCATGCTGCTGCTCAAAACTAGGCATTGATGTTAGTTTAATGATGCATTGCTCATCTTCACCTGCAAATCCTAGAAGTTCATCAAATAAACCAACAAAAATATGAACTTGAACATCTTTTTCTACTTCAACTACCTGTTGTCCCACCTTTTTCTCTTCAAAATATGATTGTCTAGAGTCTAAACTTGAAACAAATACCTCAAACTCATCCCAAAATGAGTCCTCTTTATTCCAATTTTCATTTTTTTGTGGAAGAGGATTGTTTATTACCTTATTGTAGCCTTGTTGAGGGGCTGGAACATCACCATTTTTACCTTCTTCTTATTGATTTGAGGCTAATACTACTATGATGTGAGACTCTTCTTGCTCATCATCAACAAAACATGGAAGTTCGTTAATCATGTCAATTAGATCATAAGAAACATCAACCTTTTCTTGATCTAAAACTTACTGATTTTCAAGTACAACTCCCTCTATTTCTTGATCTACAACCTGATTATCTTGAGAAATCAAGATATCAATGGATTTCTCTATGGATGGGGTGATTGTGTCTAAACAAGAAGTTTGAATTTTTGGAGGTTCTTGAGGTTGAACAAGTTGAAGAAAATGCTGCTTTTGAAAGATTGTAGGATGAACCTACTCAAGAATAGGCTCCTCTTGTATGAAGCATATTGTTTTGAATATAGGAATACCTCCTCCAAAAAATGGGTTTGGAAAAGTAACAAATGGGATAGCTTCTTGCTTAATAAGAGACTCTTGAAATGAAGGGAAGCTCTTAAAACTTGGAATTTCAAGATTGGAAGACATAGGAGAACCACCTTGACTGAAACTTGGAATTTTAACCTTGGGAACCTCCTGTTTGGCAAGTTTTAGCCTTATTTCTGTATTTTTTGCAGCAAGTTGTTGAGCAATATTCTCTTCAAATTGCATCTTTTGCATCTCATATTGCTGATCTTGAAGATAAGCTTGATACTTTTCCTGTTCCTGCTGTAAATCACATTCTTGTTGACATTCATGGTTATAATCCTATGAGAAATCATATTTATAATCCTGTTGACAATCATAGGTTGGACAAACCAATTGTTCTTGTTGCACATTCAATTCACTCTTTCTAAATTGTTCTCTAAGAAACATGTTCCTTATCTTCAATCTTAAATCTAGATTGTGAATTTGTTTGAGCTTACCCTCAAAAATTTGAAACTCTTGAAGATGATCATAGGGATTGATCTACTGATTGTTAGAAAAATGGTGGCCTTGGGATTGATCTTGAGCATAGGAGGGCTGATATGAAGTACTAACATGGGTAGGAGGATGGTAAGAATAATAAACTTGCTGCTTATTTGTTGTGATATGGGAATTTTGATCAAAATTAGTATTATGGTTGTTTGGGTCTGGTTGATAAGAGGGTTCATGGCTAGTATTTTCATAGTATGGGGGTGGGTATATATATTGACTATGAAAATTTGACATCTCTATTCATATGAAGAGCTAGAAATTAGAATAAAAGCTTGATTTTTGAAACATACCAGAACTGGATCTTGTTGAAACTAGTAGATGTGCTCAAATTTTCCAGGTGTGTGTAAATCCTGCCTCCAAAGGTTATAAATACTGATTTTTACACCAAAAATCAGAATTATGTGGAAAAGTTTTGGACTAGGAAAGTCCAAACTGTCCCACTGGGTGTGCCAAAAACTATTATCATGAGGGATTTCACCCAAATGCAACACTGTAAAGCTCAATAATCCCATGTAAGATGGAAACACTTTCGAGCCTGTGGGTTGCTCATAATGAAAGTGAGTCTCCAAATTATGGGCTGGTTCCCCTTTTGATTTTCTATGAAACTAAAAGACTTGAATAGGAAAATGGATGGAAGGCTAAATGGAATGAAATGCAAAACTGAAATGATGGTGATGCACCTAAAAGATGATAAAATTGCAAACTAATTCACAAGGACCTCTAAAAGATTCTATCTGCACAAATAGATCTAAACAGTTCAATCACATAAATATTTCATACAAAGGCTTTAATGAAACTATCCTCTTTGAAGGAAAAAATAATGTTTTCACAACAAAGATGATAACTCTAAATTATATGCACAATGTATAACCTGTGAAACTGAACTTAATTGCATTCATACACTTATGAGTGAGATAGAAAAAATAAAGGTTTCAAGATTGAAACATAGTAAATTTCTTATCAAATCAAGCATAAGGACAACACCTAAAATATGGAAGGAAAACTTGAGAATATTTGAAAGATGAAAGGAAAATTCAACAACTGACAAAACTATGATAACCTGTAAAAGTTGTATTATATTAAACTATAAATAAAAGCTAAGTTACAAGATAATATCTTTGTAGAATGCAAAGGTATAAAAGAACTGAGAAAAAAAACTAAGTATTTTCTCAATATATACAAAAGATGGAAACTCCAATGTGCTAAGAGGTGGAACTAAAAGCCAACAGAGAGTGAAAAATATCTAAAAAAAATCCTCTCATGAGCAAAGAAGAAAATCCTTGAAAATAGGGCCCACAACTAAAGAAAACTAAACTCTAAATGTTGCAAACTCCTCCGCTCAATGTGCATGATGAAAACAACTCCAAAACTGATGTGAAACTACAACTATATCTTAAAAAATCTCTACCATTTGCTCCATTTTTTCTTTGCTTGATTAGTTAACTGAAAAGAGACTCAAGTCTCCACCTTTGTGATTTGCATGATTTGATCTTTAGTTCACTTCACTTGTTTTCCTTGCATGATTTTTGAAAAGGTAACTATTTGATTAAATATTAAAGATAATCAATGTGATTATTTTAATATTTAATAAGTGATTGTTCTCCCTTTTTACACATTACATGTTAAATATTAAGGTAATAAAATATTACCTTTAATATTTAATTATATTGTTGTCTTCGTCTAACTCCATGCAATAAAAACAAGTCAAGTGTTACATTGTCATTGCCATTTCTCTTTGATAGAGAATTTCTAAAATGAATATTAAGACAATATGAAACTTGCACTTAATATTTGTCTAGAATACAATATGCATGCAAAAATTAAAAAGAGCTTTTCAAAAGTTTAAAAAAATAATAAAAAAATCCCTTTTTAATTCTCAAACTCCACTATGAACTCACGGGCCTCCTTTGATACCAAGTTGATTGAATTTAAGTCAAGAACATAACATTATTCAAATTAATTGATTTTATTTTGTAAAAGATAGTCAAAATCCCATCATCAAATTAGGGCGAGTAAAAGAATCTCAAACCCTAAAACATTCTTCAGTTTTACTTTGTATTTTTTGGAGGAGTCTCTACTGCGCCACCAATGGTTAGGGTTTGAACTTTTATTTCACCATTTTTGCACCATTCTTCATTGTTTTTGTGAGATTGCATGGAGATTCTGTGGGAAAAGAATGCAGAGGTAAGATTTTGTCACAAATTTTGGCATCAACCCTCATTTTAGAAGCAATTTTAGGCCTTCTTGGTCACACCTTTGAAAAAATTTTGGATGCATTTCACTTTTCCTTTCTAATGTGATGCAAAGGGTATGGGGCTTTAAGAAACACACAATGATTCTCAAGAATTTCAAAGATGCACTCTTAAACCCTGTTCTAGGCACCCAGATGGAGAAACGACTTCAATAGTGTACTTATAACTTATATGCTTTCCTTATGGACCCAAACCCTTGGAGTGACCTCAAGGAACCCAACCAAACTTGTCTTGAATGGTTTCAAAGCCCCAACCTTTGACTTAGCCAAAAACCCACTTTTTCACCTTGACTAGGCTTCTAGCCCAACTAGGCCTCTAGCGATGGTTTTTTGAACTTTTCACTCAACTTCCCCAAAGGAATCCTTAATATAATGATTGTTTCAAGTGTGTTTCATGTTGCTACACAGCATACCAAATCCCTGATGGCACTTGTTTCAAACACCTCTTTGCAAAATCTGTTGTTTCCACAAAATCAAGGCCTAATTAGCCCTCTTTTTCAAAGAAACCCCTCTCCAATCTTATCCCCTGACTATGATACTTTCAATAGTGTCTTAAAATGTTTCCAAACCAAATATTTTCAAGGTATTAGTCTTCTATGATACCCTCAACACCCTAAATCACAAAACTCTCAATAAATTGCTCCAAAACTAGGGCTTCTTGAAAACTAGCATTCTAGACACTTCAAGAACCTGCTCTTTGACTTTACACCATTAGATAAACATACTTAATCAATCCAAACTCAAAAACATGCCCCTTGTTTAGGCAAAACTCCCACTATTATACCTTAGCCTCCATTTTCAAGCACTTTGCCCTGTGACAACTCGGTGTACACCTTGATATTCTTCCTTCCTGCACATTAGCTTGTTAATATGGTATGGTACATGTTATAAGGGGTCCATTTCATAGGTTATAGCATCATTCCTCCATGAAATGGATCAAACATCCATGAAAACCTTCAAAATTAGTGAAAAATCTAACTTTTTTTAGGACAGTCAGCAATATGATACAAGAAATTGGTTATAAACATGTATCAGGACATGCAAAGGTTTAAATACATGTAGATACAAGTCTCTGAATCATTCAATGGAGCATTTCATCAATAAAAAATAGATATTCATCAAAAGGACACAAGAAAATGCAAGAAATTGATGTTTTATTGCTTCTTCTTGTAGCAGTCCATACAATTCCT
>VDFB02206949.1:0-18018 GCA_007258455.2 Sequoia sempervirens | reverse complement strand
TTTATCTCTCTCCCACTCACCCCCTCTCTCTCTAAAGGATTAAATTTGATGGTTGAATTTACCTGTCAACAAATTTTTTAATTACGGTTATCTATTCAAGGGTGCCCTTAAAACATTATGATATACCTTAGTGTATGTAAAATTATATATAAATCAAACATATATATCATTATAATTCTATATAAATTTTCACAGTTTATCCAAAATATCTCCTTTTACAATCTTTTTAAAATTTTGATTGTATTCTACAGCAAAAATCTTTAAATACGGTCATATGGCCATCAAATTTAAGTTATCATTTAAAAATAATATAAAAAATATCTATATTAATATTAAAAACAAGGTGTTCAACTGAACATATTTAGTATGTTCGGTCGAACCCATTTAAATTCTTTTTTTTAATCCCATGTGTGGGTGGTTCGGTCGAACCCCTGTTCAACTGAACATTTCTAATTTGTTCGACTGAACACTTGTTCGGCCGAACCCATCTTTTTTCATCCTTGCTTCCTAAGGCACCAGAATTGCTGAAAATTTTGCTCTTCGAAGCTCGATTTGAGAATGAAAATGGAGCAGATCTCAAAAACCCAACTAGTATCGGGTTCCCCTCAAAACGAGCTATCCAATGAATATAATTTTAGTATGTTTTGATTATATTATCTATCTGTTTTTTAAGTTTTATTAAATATAGGTTTTGCACTGAAAACAAAACTCTATGTTCTGCACAAGTGGAAAAATAGAAGATTATCAAAAAAAAAAAATTAAAAATATGAGTACACCAGATATTGGAGTCCTTGATCCAACAAAAAAAAAAAAAAATTGATACATACAAGAAAGTTATGCTATACCTGGGCCTGTTATGTTAATTGTAATAGATTTGACTTTGAAACTTGATTAAAGAAAAATATTCAATAAAAAACTATCTAACCAAGTGGAAGCACTAGATATCAGAGTTATAAATCTAAATTTGAAAGAATTGGAATTTTATCTTTCAAGGAAAAAAAGTTATGCGTTATACGGTGTGCGTCACTTTTTTAAAATGCTATTTTTTGAAAAAAACCAATTTTCGTGGGAGATGGAAAAAGAAGTGCAATCTGAATCCAAAAAAATTGAAAAAAATATTTTTAGAATCTACAGACAAAATATGACAAGACTCTAGTTTGCATCATCTTCAAATTCCTTACGGTTTAATCGCTATAGGTGCTCGAATGTGGAGATTGTGTTAAAAAAAATATATTAGTGTCCAGTTTGGCCAAAAATTGTAAACCACTATTGTGGGATCACCCTCCATGACTGATAAAGTTTCCTACCTTGTGTAGATTTTCTAGACATGCAAAGTGAATTTATTGATACATTCATGGACTCTTTCATGAGCATTGATAATGACGAAACATTTGTTGATGAGTTAACACAAGAAAATGACTCTACTGATTTGAATGATGAACACATAGAAACATAGAACAACATGACTACAAATGAGGCTGCAAATGAATCTCATGGTGAAGGAAACAAAGTTGAAGGCCAAATTGATCCTTCAAGGGAGGGAGATCAAATGGATGTTCAAGTTATTCAAGGGCTACCTGATAATCATTCAGATCAGACTTACCCTTGTTAGCAAAATAAATTGGATCTTAATGCTAATCAAGATAATAACATTAATGAAATTAGTGGTTGGTTGCAACAAGGACTGGACAATGATAAGATTGAGCTAGGTGAAGTAGAAGAATGTCAAGAAAGTGACCAAGAGGTTGTCTCAGAAGTTGAATCCCTTCAACATGATGAAGAGAGTGAAATGAGGGAGTATTTTCTTGGTTTTGATTATGTTTATTCAAATACGTTGTTTGAAGAAAACTATAATTTATCTTGCATGAATGAA
Organism: Sequoia sempervirens; assembly: GCA_007258455.2. NCBI lineage: Eukaryota > Viridiplantae > Streptophyta > Pinopsida > Cupressales > Cupressaceae > Sequoia > Sequoia sempervirens. The sequence continues at coordinate 16,145 of VDFB02206949.1, read as the reverse complement.
TTTGACCTTGATGATGGTGAACTTGATGCTGACTTGCAACATGTTTTAGTTGATGATATGCAGAAACATGAACTGAAGAAGTGTTTTTCGAGATTTGACTACATGCATTCAAATGAGTTGTTTGAAGACAATCCCTGTTCACCATGTACCAGTATCTCTGGAATTAATGATGATGAGTGGGATGCTGATTTTCAAACTCTTTTGGGTGACATGTTTGAAGAGAGGGCTAACACTAATGCTTCATTTCTAAAGGAAAAGGGTTTGCATACCTTGCAAGTTGACAACATGGGTGGTTTGCTACTCAGTCCATTTGAAAAGATCGAAGGAATCTGGGACTCCGTATCTGAGTGGAATACATAAATGTTGGTACATCTATATTCAAGTTGCATAAAAAATCTCACTTCAGGTGATCCATGTAGGATTCTTCCTCTTGGTTCACATTTGAGGTAAGTGGGTCTGACTTCTTGCTGTCCAGGAAGATTGCCAGGTCAGGTAAGGAAAATGTTGAGCAAATTGATTTAAAGGTTGAGGAAGATGATCCTTTAATTGATGATGTATGTACTTTAGGAAACATGATTGAGATTGATAATCCCTATGAAGTCAAATACACTAGTTTGTTGTTTGAGCCTAGTGTTGATTGTGATAGGGATATGCATGAAATTTTTGAACAAAGATTAAATGTCTTGAATGCTAATGGCACATCGCTAACAAATGTCCTTTATGTTGACATGCATGATTCAAAGTGAAATGGAGTGGTGTTCCATGAGCTGAGACCTCATGAAGAGGAGATCATACAACATGAGCACACCATAGCAATTGGAGATCTTCTAAATTAGGTGGTCTTTCCATTACCCTTTGTGTTTTAATTATTTTCAATTTGATTATGACGTTGGGGACAATAAAATGTGTTTGTGGGTAAATCATGACAAGGCTGAAAACCCACAACTATTAATATTTCAAACTTTATACCCTCATAATGGATTACTACACATAAACTTTACATTTCTGAGTATAAAGATAAATTTGCTAGGTTTAGAATTGTACCTAGTAAGTTAACACTTCTGCACATAATGAAAAATCAGTTGGGTCAATGTATAGGTTTTCATTGATTTATGTTTGTAGAGCTTAGTTTTGGAGTTAGTTTTAGAATTAGGATTGGTTAGTATTAGTTTTTGGTTTAGTTAGTTTTTTTTTTTTTTGGTTTTTTTTCTTTTGTTCTGTTGTTTTATTTTTTCTGTTTCCTCTAGGTTTTTTTTTTGTTTCTAGGTTTGTTTTTTTCTCTTTTGTTGTTTGTTTGTTGTTTTTGTTCTCATTTTTTGTTTTGGCTTTGCTGGTTCATCGTGTTTGTCTGCTCTTTTCTTCTCCTCTCTTTTACTTATCTGTTTATTTTCTTTCTTTTGGGGGGTAAGTGCACCAAGATGGTCGCACTTTTGTGGCCAAACAAGAAAAAAACAAGCGCGTTATAACGCGAACGCGTTATGTCTTTTTAAAAGAAAAAAAAAGTGAATCCAAATATCATTTTTCATTTTCTTTTTACTGTTTTTCATCTCCCCCCACGGCCAAAAACCCTACTTTACGCGCTCGCGTTGTTGGAGAGGTGATTTCTTCACATTTCATCAACTTCAGTTGGATTTTCTTCACAAATATGGTACCACGACGACGAAGAGATGCAAGAGGTAAGTTTTGTTTGGTATTTATTATGAATTTTTTAGTTTTAAATTGATTTTTTTTGTTTTAGTTTAGAAATGAATGATTTTTTTTTAATTTGTAGGAAATCCTCAACAAGAGGAGGAAAATTCTCAACCAAATCAGCCTCAACAAAATCAACCTCCCCCACCATTCTCTCAATACCCTCCTAGCACTCAAGAAAATTTGAGGAGTGAAATTGAAAATAATAGAAAAGAAGTTGAGGATCTTATTAGTAGGTTGAGTGATCAAAATTCTTCAACCACAGAAAAAATACATCTAGCAGATTCATTAAAGGATTTGTTAAAAAATGTAGATGCAATTAGCCAACAAATATTTGGATGGAAAAATAGGAGGGAAACATCGAGGGCATATTATGCAGAAAAATTATCATATAAACAAGTAAAAGATTTAAAGATTACTAAAGGCGTGCTCTCTATTCACTGACCCTAAAACAAATCAAAATCTCACCCTCAATGCAAAGAGGTTTCCTATTCATTGGTGCCACCACCAAGAGATTAGGAACCATTTTTATGACAAATGGTATATGGTCTTTGATTACCCACTGTGCAATAACTGTGAAGTCTCCCAATATTTTCTTAGGAAATTATACTGTGAGTTTGTGTTGAACCAAATCCCGAATTATTTTTATATGAGGGAGTTTCAGGGGAGAGGTGGGGGGTCAGCACAGGATAGGCCTAGTGCACAGCCGAATCCTACATGACAGGGGAGACGACATCTCGCTAGGCACCCTCATGAGCAGATTGTGATGCTTGCAGTTGCAAAGGAGAGTTCTGATGTAGAGACTTTGCAGGCGATCACATCCTTGACTCGGAGTGTCATCCACCACACTAGCCCCATTGTACAGCGCAATCCAGGGGAGTCTTCAGGTGGTGGCCTTCGAGGCCATGTGTGTCGATCTTGAGGAGCCACTTGTTCATATGACCCTACCGGGCCTCAGGAAGGTGCTACATAGGATCCATATACTTCTACACAGCCTGATCCATATGCATCTACGGTGATGGAGAGGGCGGCTAACATTCTCGCATGATGCATATGGTATTGACTAAATGTAAAAATTCAACATGTTCATTGAATTTAGTTTATTAAATTCTTTTGATCAGAAATGCAAGATTAACTAATTTGTTTTATTATTTTAATAAAATTGTAGGGTCATAGCTGAGCCCCGATATACTAAAGGCCAATGCCTTGTTTATTTGGCAAGACACCTATTAGTGGGGTATGTAAAGTTAGTAAACAATTCTAAATTTAGTACACATGTGTTAATAGCATTGTTTTACGAATGGTATTTTAATATGTGATTTTGGATGTTGAATAGGGTACTGTCGAATGATTGAAGGGAACACCTCCGAGTGCGAGTAGATTTACTCAAACATTCACAGAGGTAATATAGAATAAAGAGAACTTAACTAATGAATTCTAAGTTTAATCTAGATTTGTGTATATATAGTCATAAGAGTATATGGGTTCACTAGGTTATTATTCAAGCTTTTAAGAATTGTCCTACTATGATTGTTTGTCTTAGAATTCCTACACTAGAAAGCTATATATAATAAAAATTTAACATGGAATTGACAAAGGTAGAGCTACATTCTACTCCATCCTATATAATTTTTTGTGATGTCAACGTAACCAATAATAAGACTATGGATGTCCTACATGATGTCAATGTAACCAAAAATAAAACTTCTATCCTCGACCATATCTATCAGCCACTTGACTCCTTCAATATCTCCTAGATGCTTGGAGATGCTTAAGACTAGGTCAAAATACCCTATATTCTCTTCATTTGTTGCATAGCTCATCATGTTTCCCTATATGTTCTCTAACTAATCATGATTGCATGGAAAGAAGTTATAAGTACTCATTAAACTCTCAACTATTGAGCTCTCTCAAACTTCTCTCCCATAGGACGGAAAATGCTTAGAAATGATTAAATTCTAATAGGTGTGAGATCTTTAGAAAACATTTGACACTAATTTGATCCATTGAATCTTCTTTCTTCATTCTTATATATTCCTCAAATATACCTTGCAATACCCCTATCATACCTAAATCTACTACATTCATGTCCTTGTTAGCTAGCATGTAGGTGATATAGTATGGTCCATGAATTTTTATGTCTTCTTTTTTCATTTTTCTATACAATCCTCTTTTATCTCACTACTAGGTCCTCACATAAAAAAAAAAAAAAAACATTACTTCTTTTTCTCATCTAAGGCCCCTAAGGTTTTAAACCTCTTAGATGCAAGGATTCAAAGCACATCAACCATGTGGTACAAATGACTAAATCCCAAAGACAATATGTAGCAATGAAAGAGTTTGGAAAGGTAGAGAGCTACATTAGTGACTCAGGAGAAACTTCAACTTTCAAAAACAAAGCCAATTAGGCTGGTAGACATGTGGATCAGGCCAGCACTTGGTGGAAGAGGAAGAAAGATGACTGGAAGTCTCGAGGCCCACCATACTGGATTTTGATATTCAACCATGATGAAGAGAGAAAGCTAATATCGTGGTATCAAAACATTAAGCATGCATTCTTCCAGCCAATGGATAAGGAGATGATTACTTTTTCTTCATTTTCATTTGCATAACCATATCAATGGGGAACCATGAAGACCAAGATGTCCGGGGCTTATGTGGAGGTAATGGATGTGGTCCAAAATTTAGGAGGGGCAAGAAGGTCAATGTATGATCTTGATGAAATTAAGGAAGAACAATAAGAGAGGAACAAGAAAAATAAAATCAATACATAGTTTCAAGGATTTGTCAAGCGAGTAAGAGAGCTATGGGAGCAACCTCATCTAAAATATTTTGAACTAGAGTTTTATATAGCATTTAGAGAGCTTGGTTTTCATGGAGTTCCTTTCAAATCCTCTGCTTTTATTGTTCCTATGGTAAATTTTTTGGTAGAGTTGGTGGAATTACCTTTCTTAGTAATCACTATTACTGAGATTGAGATTGTTGACCTTGAGAGAGTAGGACTTGGGAAAAAGGGATTTGATATGGCTATTGTTTTCAAATAATTCAAGGGAGATGTACTCCATATGTACGCCATTCCTCAATCTTCACTTGATGGCATCAAGGAATGGATGAACTCCATGGATATAAAGTATTATGAAAGTAGAATGAACTTGAATTGGCAACCAATTTGTAAGACTATTACTGATGATCTAGATAAATTTATTGAAGATGTTGGTTGGAAATTTTTGAATATGGAAGCTAGTGATTTTGATTCTGATAATTTAGAAGGGTCAGATCAAGGATACGAACCCTCTAATGTAGAAGAGGAATCATAATTAGATTTCATATAGCCACCATCAAGAGCGTTACAAGCCAATCAACAAGATGGAGGGAATTCTTATATAAGGATAATTTTCAATGTTGCAGGTACCAGCTTTAATGCTAACTACAATGACAACATTGAAATTCCCTAGCAGTATTTATGTTAAGAAAATTTCCTTTATATGCAAGGATTCAAAGCACATCAACCATGTGGGCTTAATTTATATCAAGTTGTACCATGATGTTCACTATACATTCCTCTACTCTTTCGACTGTCAAATGTGTCATTGCCCCTTCATTGATCACCATCATATTCTCCTTTTCATGATTATTTTCTATATCATCTTTGGTATAAACACTTGACTATTATATTTAACTCAAGTGAGGAAACTTAAAAATCATAATGATAGGCCAAAGAAAGAATATTCAGTCTTTTCATGGTAAAAGGAGACCTCACTTTAATCACTATCATCCTCAAAAGGTTAATTCCATTGTCAAACATTTATTGCATATCTTAAACTATGACAAGCGTTTAATAAGGGTTTTGAAGAATAGGCCCTTGACAAGTTACCTCCATCATTTTTTATTGTCGCTGTATCTTTATTTAGCTCTTACTCCATTCCTTGCAATAGTGATACTTGGATTTGTCATACTTAACTCAGTTGGCTACTATCAAAGCTCCTTTTGACTAGATCATCTCTTCTTCTCATATTGGTTGTCATATTTTACATTGTGTTTTGACGCTTTTTCACTTCAAATTTGTCCTAAAGGGTCTTTTTTTTTTCAATGTGATTGTTCCAAGTTATTGCTTTTTAAAAAATTGATAATCATATTGTTGGTTACATTGCATTACACATCATTCAAACTCAAAGCATTACTTCAAATTTGATAACTATTTTGTGATTGAATAATTTGTTGTTTTATTTTCAGATGTTGGTGAGAGAAACACCGCCAAACATAACAAGGGCAATGGATATCGGTGTTTCTACTACAATACAATCCTCGATGGCTCTGATAGGGGAGGTATGAGGCAAATTACTAAATTTCCATTTACATTCATTGTTATAGATGAACTAGTTCTAGTGAAAATCAAACCATTATTGATTCATAGTTTAATTTCTATTCGGATGGTTTTCTATATTGTGGCTCGAGCATGCTTGAGCATCTATGGTGCAAATATTTCCTCGAGGAGAGTAATCATCGATGGTCAGAAGTGATTAAATTTTGTTAAATATATTAATTTTATAATGTAATTTCTATATATTAATGTCTTTACTTATTGTAATGTATTGAAACTTACCCAAAGAGCTAAACTCCTAGGAGGGCTGTGCCAGAGCGACTCCTCATTGGTGTCTTGACGATGTATTGCCAATGTCGCCCAAGAAAGGGAAAGAAATTTGTATTTGAACCAGAGCATGGAGAGAAATGAATTTTGAATGTAGAGCCCTTTGTTGTATGCCTACATGGCAATTTTCTACATATTTTGTATTCGATATATTTGACATTGTATGCCTATATGGCATTCTCGTAAGCCTATATGGCCTTTTTGTAACTATATTTTATACTTATATTGACATATATTGATGTACATGCATACATGGCTATTTGATTAATACAAATATTTTTTATTGATGGTGTCCATATTTGCATTATAAATTCATGGTTCAATAGATATGAGTTATACGGTTCAAGTATACTTTACAACTTACGACATGTATACTTTTGACTTATGTTGGAACATCTAAAAAGTGTGAAAATTTGTGTTTGGAAGTCAAACGTGAAGCCAATTCTTGCAATTCTCGGTTCTTGCATACTCGACCTTATTCCTTCCTAGCACATATTGTGAATATTTACTGGTGTAGAAGACAAATTCTTGGAACCACTATTTTCTTTGTTTACCTTCCACACGTAAAAAATGTTCACACTTTTCGTGATTGATCAATGATCAATAATGGTTGATTGTAAACACTTGACATTTTTATGTTTTGAACTTTAATTTATAATTTTGTAGTTTATATTCATAATCTGATTACATTGCATCGCACATCTTTTCAAACTCAAAGCATTGCTTCACATTGCATAACTAATAACTAGATGCCGAGTAGATGACAAAATTTCAATTACAATATATTTTACAAAGTCATTCCAAGCAAGCAAAGCTATGCAATTACTTCACATTGCATAACTAATAACTAGAGCAAAATGCCAATCAGATTTGTTTGTCATGGCATTCTATGAGAGACCACATTTCTTTTGAGGCATTTTTTCAAATATTCATCAGCCTTTGTCTATACTACCACATTTTTGATACATGTCTACCAAAGCATTTTGTCAAATAGTCTGGCGGTTGCCTTATTATGGCCGGCCTAAAAGAAAAGCTTTCGATCAAGCTATGCATGCTTGGAAAAAATCTATCAAAAGCATAATAGTAAGTAATATCATAGACAAGGTAGTGAACTCTTTGAAAAAATGCCTCAAAGAAATGAGGTCTCATGACCTGATGGAATGCCATGACAATCAAAAATATTTGATTGTCATGGAATTCCATCACCATGAGACTTCATTTCTTTGAGGCATTTTTTCAAAGAGTTCACTGCCTTGTCTATGCTAACACATTTTTCATACATGTCTATCAAAGCATTTTATCAAACAGTTCATTGCCTTGCTGCTATGGCTAAAAGCCTAAAATAGTTGCTTTCGAACAAGCTATGGATGCTTAGAAAAAATCTATCAAAGCATAATAGTAAGCAATAGCATAGACAAGGGAATGAATTATTTGAAAAAAATGCGTCAAAGAAATCTGGTCTCATGGTGGTGGAATATCAAACAATTCGCTTCCTTGTTGCTATGGTTGAAAGCCTAAAATAGGTGCTTCCAAAAAAGCTACATGGATGCTTGGAAAAAATCTATCAAAGCATACTAATAAGCAATAGCATAGAAAACGAAGAACTGCTTGAAAGCTCGAAGAAATGTGGTCTCAATGGTGATGGAATGCCATGACAATCCATAGCAATTTTCTTTGTCATGGCATTCACATGCCATTCCACTACCATGAAACCACATTTCTTTTGAGGCATTTTTTCAAAGAGTTCATCACTTTGTCTATGCTAACACATTTTTCATACATGTCTATCGAAGCATTTTATCAAACAGCTCATTGCCTTGCTGCTATGGCTAAAAGCCTAAAACAGATGCTTTCGAACAAGCCATGGATGCTTGGAAAAAAGCTATCAAAGCATAATAGTAAGCAACAAGCTGATGCAATACAAAGATTGCCAAACCACTCAATAGGCCCATTCAAACTACCGCAATTCAAGTTACATCAGGCCCATATCACTGACACACAGCCCGAACAATAGGAGGAATGGTCTATTTCAACATACTACACTCAAACCCTTAAGGGATCGATCTGGTTGAATGTAGGTCAGAGCGATTCCGCGTGTTTGGGTGTGAAAGAGGACCATTCAGCTTAAAATTCATATTTGAATGCTGAAACAGCTTCATTTGGTCACACGAGTTGCAAAACAAAAAATTGCACCACCTTGCAACTTTCCACCGCCTATCCGGACACTTTTTCCATCAACTAAAAAATTGAACACCACGAAAACCATCTCCAAGATAACAAAACCAAGAGAGGTTATTGTAGAGCCCAACGCCATCCCATAGGATTAGATGATAAGTTTCTAAGCATCACTGCAGCGCAGTAACCTCATGTTGAAGTTTTTCACCCATTTTTTCCCTTTGGACCCTAAGGGATCGATCCTGAACGTAGCTCGGCGATTCCGCTGTTTGGGTGTGAAAGAGGACCATGCCTAGCGAAAATATGCCTATTTAAACACATTGGAATAGTCCATTTGGTCGCATGAGTTGTAGAACGAAAATTGTACCACCTTGTAACTTTCCACTGCTTCCATTTGACACTTTTTCCATCAACTAAAAACTGGACACCATAGGAAAACCACTCCGAGATAACCAAACCGAGAGAGGTTATTGTAGAGGCCCAACATGATCCCATAGGATTAGACGGTAGTTTACATCACTGTCCAAGTAACCTCTTCGCTGGAAGTTTGCAGCCATTTTTCCCTTTGGACCCTAAGGGATCGGGATCCGCTGAACGTAGCTCTGGATGCATTCCGTTTGGAAAAGTAAAAGAGGACCATTCCTAGCATAAACATGCCTATTTGAATGTGTTGGAACGCCCATTTGGTCATTAATACGTTGTAGAACTAAAATCGCACTACCTTGCAACTTTCCACCGCCTCCATTTGATACTTTTTCCATCAACTGAAAACTAGACACCAATGAGAAAAACACTCGAGATAACAAAAACCCAGAGAGGTTATTGTAGAGGGGCCCAACATGATCCCAATGTGATTAGATGAGAAGTTTCTAAGTGTCATGTGTCCGGAGTAATCCTCGCAAGGAAGTTTGCAGCCATTTTGCCCTTTGGACCCTTAAGGATCGATCCTGCTGAACTCTAGCTCGTGAGCTTATCTCCGTTTGGGTGAAAAAGAGGACCATTCCTAGCGTAAAAATTCCTATTTGAATGCATTGGATCAGTCCGTTTGGTCACATGAGTTGCAGAACAAAAATTGCACCACCTTGCAACTTTCCACTACTTCCATCTAACATTTTTTCCATCAACTGAAAACTGGATACCACGGGAAAACCACTCTGAGATAACAAAAACCGAGATAGGTTATTGTAGAGGGGCCCAACATGATCCCATAGGATTAGACGATAAGTTTCTAAGCATCACGGTGTCCAAGTAACCTCATGTTGAAGTTTGCAGCCATTTTTTCCTTTGGACCCTTAAGGGATTGATCCGGTTGAATGTAGCTCGGAGCGATTTCGTGTGTTTGGGTGCAAAAGAGGACCATTCCTAGCGTAAACATTCCTATTTGAATGCATTGGAATAGTCCATTTGGTTGCACGAGTTGCAGAACAAAAATTGCTTGCACTAGACGACTAAATTTGCTTATAAGTGCTATAACACTAAATCGGGTGTAACATGCAAACCAAAATGAATCTTTACAGGATAAATACATTTTTGGGTACCCATTTTCGGCATTAAAAATATATATTGATTTTAGATACACTTGTTTTGGAACATATGCCTGCTGTCCCAGCTTCTTTGCTTCTAAAGAACCTCAAACATGTAGTGAGTTTTGCTTGTTTTGTGTGGATTTTTCTTAAAGAGGAACTTAGGAGTGATGGAAATGGTTGTAATTAGTCTGTACGAATCTAAATTAGGGCTTTGGGGTGAAGGGGTGAGCCTAGGTAATCAAAATCTTAGTGTGATCAGCAAATTAAGCCTCTTGGGGACAGTGATACATTGGTCCATGGTTGTTCTTCCATCCATTGTCAAAAGGTGAGACTTTGGGGTCTTGTAGAGGCATATCATAGTTGCCTAAATTCAATAGTTTGAGCTTGGTATAGGCTTTTGGGTGGATTTTATTTAGACTGTCCTACCTTTCAAAAAGTTGTTGTCCCACCAAAACTAGGCCTGAATAGCCCCCTTTTCCAAAGCAACCCTATTCAAAACTTATCACCTGACCATGAAACTTTCTACAGTATCTTAAATTGTTCCCAAACCAAGTATTTTCCAGGTTTTAATATCCTATGACACCCTCAACACGCTCAAACAAAAAACCCTCACGAAATTGCTCCAAAAACTAGGGCCTCTTGAACAATTGAATTCCACACACTTCCAGAATCTTCTCTTTGACTTTTCACTATTAAATCGTCATTCCTAAACACCTTCAACTCAAAAACATGCCCCTCATTAAGGTAGATCTCCTGCTGCTACACTTTAGGCATCATTTTCATGCACTTTTCAATGTGAAATCTCGGTGTACACCGTATCATTCCTCCTTCCTGTACATTATTTTGTTAGATCTATAATATACATGTAAGGATTGATCCATTTCACAAGTCACAACAACATTCTTTTATGAAATGGATCAAATATCTTATGGTAAAAATTGTTCTTTGACCAAACTCTTCATCCTTTCCCATATAGAAACTTTTGCCAACTCTCTAGCCATCCTATCATTCTGAAAACTAGTCCACCATGTCAGTGTTGTACCTCTCAACTTTGTCTTAGGAAACTTAACCTTCCTCTCTTCTTCCATCTCTTCAAACTCAAAATAGTTTTCTAAGGCATCAAGCCATCCTAACACCTCTTCACTATCCATCTTCCCCTGATAGATAGGCAACTCTATGTGACTCTTTCCTCCATGACCTTGTGCTACATTCAACAATCTTATGAACTTCCTTTCCTCAGGGTCTTCTATCTCATCTGCTGGTTGTCTTTGAGTTACCCGCACATGCTCTTCTTCTTCATCATTGTCTTCTTGTTCTCCTTGTTCTCCTCGCCTATTTCTCTCAAGGCTATTGATCCTAGCCTGCATAGCTATTGATCAAGGCTATTTATGGAATGAAAGTAGACATTGCCATGAGTTGTGATCCTAAAGGGTATATCAGTAAAATGAGGGTAGAGAGGGGTAGATCTCATATCTACCATCATTTCCATGCATCTAATGATGTGATAAGGAACCTCAAAACTAATAAGGAGGTCAGAGAAAGGAAAAGGAAATGGATGTTCATGGTCCAAACAAAATAGAAGAGGATAAAAATAATCATGCTTATGTTATTCCTTTGAAAAGTACACAAGTCCCATGGAAATGATGGAGAAGATGTTTGTTGCCATGGTAGATGGGAATTTTTCCAGCATGATGAAGTTGGCAGAGCAAGAGAAAAAGGGATGGAAGTGGGCTAACTTGTTCAACAACAAGCCTTGTCAACAGAATCATCAGCACAAGTTGCTCACAACCAATCAATGAAAACTCTTGATGCACCCTTGGTTGATTATTCAAAGAATCCAAAAGAAAGGGAGAGTGTGCAAGAGGAGACTATGAAGAATGTTCCTAGAGATGAGGAAGTGAACTAACACTTCCCTTCTCCCCAAATCAATCAAGGTGATGAACAAATTCCTAAAAATAGGCTAGCAGTTAATTTTTATGATGAGAACTCTGTTCCCAATGATGTCAAAGTATTAGCTTGTAGCTAGTTCATGGATGATGATACCTTTGTTACTACAAATGACTTTAGAGACTTCATCATCAAAGTGAAGAAAAATGAACTTAATGAAAAATTGGATAATGAAAAGGAGTTGACCCATCTACATATGAATAGGTCACTCAACAAGTTATCTAATAAATAGATTTTCATGCTTATAGAATCACTTTGGAAGAAGGGAGGAGATTAGTTAAATAAAGTGGTATTCTTGTGTTTCTGATAGGGAGGGGGTTGGAGGAATCAATCACAGATTCCTGCTCTAGGTCTTGCTTGCAAGACCTCCTTGGTGTTTTGGCTTTCCACCTTAACCTATAGGACCCTTCTCAAATTTAGGTACCCCTGGTTTGTCTGGCCAACCCCACTTCTATCACAATTCCATCTACCAAGCTAACCTTGGTGCAATGCTCCAACTCTTCCTTAGCCCTTAATCAATCCTAAAGGCTAACCTATCCTCAACTCTCCATTAGTTCTTGCAGGGGTGTGGGAATGTCTTTAATGGCTTCAAACCAACCTCCTAGGGTACTTGAAGCTTTAATGGATTGATATAGCATCAAGACCTGTGTAGGATGTAGAGTGGTGTTTCTACAAGCTTTGTGTGTCATTAGATAGTCGTTTTATTCATTTTCAAGCACTGTTTGTAAATAAGTTGGATTCCACACTGTTGCTGGTCTGAACCAGGCAGTCTTGAGCAAATGGAGGTTTAGATCACTTTCCCACTGTACAAATTGTATGGCCCTTTGGGAATAGTGACTAGACTCCATGTGTGTAAATATGGTAGGATTTAGGGTTTGTGTGAACATAGGAGTTGTTGGCAAAGTCTTGCCCTAGGCGAGCCAGGAAGAGTCCAGCTAGGGAAGACAAGAAGTGCAGAGCACATAACTTGTAGGGGTGACCAGTTCTTGATAAATTGCTTTTTGGAGGAGGTAGGCAAGTGTCTTACCTAGTTTCCACATGAAGGAGAAAGCTCCATCAGTTCAATTGATGTGAGAACAAGTTGACAGTTTGAAAATAGCCAGAAAATGGCTTAAAACCCTAGGAAATGACCATTTTCAAGTTTAAGCATTGTACAGACAGTTAAAGCTTAGGACCTCAAAAATATTTGAGAGGTGTTCATATGAGACAAGGACCTCGAAGAAAGATTGAGGTGGTCTTTTGAAATGTTTGAGTAATAACCAGTTGTTTTGGTGATGGAGACCTAATTGGGGGTCATGGACTAGTAGCCTTCTTAACCCTAGATGAGGGTTTGGTGAAAGCGATGAAATGGTAGAGTTTTGGTGAACCTTGAAGAACCCTAGGAGGTTGGTTTGAAGCCATTGAAGACATCTCTACACCCCTGCAAGAACTAATGGAGTGTTGATGATAGATTAGCCTTTAGGGTAGATTAAGGGCTAAGGAAGAGTTGAAGCATTGCACCAAGGTTAACTTGGTAGATGGAATTGTGATAGAAGTGGGGTTGGCCAGATAGACCAGGGGTACCTAACTTGAGAAGGGTCCTATAGGTTAAGGTGGTGAAACAAAACACCAAGGAGGTCTTGCAAACAAGACCTAGAGCTGGAATATGTGATTGATTCCTCCAACCCCCTCCCTATCACTCTTCTTCTTCATCATTGTCTTATTGTTCTCCTTGTTCTCCTCGCCTATTTCTCTCAAGGCTATTGATCCTAACCTACATAGCTTATCTCTCCCTTCTCCATTGCCTCTCTTCCCTTGCTTTAGCCTGCTCTCTTGCTGCTTCTTGTTCTCTTCTTTCCCTTCTCTCCCTTTCCAAGGTTTCCCTCAACTCCTCCAACTCTCTTGCTAACTGATTTTTAGGTTCCATTGCTGATTCTTCAATCCCTAAAGGACCTACTTACTGCTATGATACCACTATGATGTAGAGGATATGGGACTCAAAACAAAACTCAAAGGCTTGAAGGTTTTTTCAATGAAGTAATCTCAACCATGTTCTAAACAACGTTAAGGAAAGAAGCCTCAAAGTGCACTTATGACTGCAATATTTCTCCTATGGACCCAAACCCTTGGAATGCCCTTAAGGGACACAAACAAACTTGTCTTGAATTTTTTCAAATCCCTAAACCTCTAACTCAAACAAAAACCCACTTTTCCACCTTGACTAGGCTTCCAACCAACTAGGCCTCCAACGGTGGTTTTTTTGACTTTTCTAACAACTTTTCCAAAAGAATCACCAAACTAATGATTGAATTAGGTGTGTTTTTTTATGCTACACAACATACCAAAATATTGATAACACTTGTTTCAGACCAAACCTTTCAAAAATCTGTTGTCCCACCAAAACTAGCCTAAATAGCCCCCTTTTCCAAAGCAACACTATTCAAAACTTATCACCTGACCATGAAACTTTCTACGGTATCTTAAATTGTTCCCAAACCAAGTATTTTCTATGTTTTAATCTCCTATGACACCCTTAACATGCTCAAACACAAAACTCTCATGAAATTGCTCCAAAAACTAGGGCCTCTTGAAAAATTGACTTCCACACACTTCCAGAATCTTCTCTTTGACTTTTCACCATTAAATCATCATTCCTAAACACCTTGAAGGAATTTGAAGGAATATTTTAAGTATGACAGTCAATGAGTAGAAAAATGTTAGAGAAGCAAGGGTTTCAAAGACCTATTAAGAAACCTTATGACAATTCAAGGCATCATACAAACACAATTTGAAGCACACCATTGAATGCAAGGATATAGAGTTTAGAGGAGGTGTTCCAAGGAATTTAAACTGAAATAGATGATAAATGGCAAGATCACTAGTCTTAATGTCCAATTTGAGATGTGTTCCAATTGAAAGACCTAATGTCCAATTTGAGATGTGTTCCAAAATGGCTTAATGTGATGCAGAGAAAAGGAAGAAAAATCTCAATCCACACTCAACTTGACATTCATTAAAAAAATTCTTGTTTCCCTTACAATTTGGACTCTCTTTCCCTTCATAAAACCTTGAAAGGGAAGACTTTTCCATTGTTGTTTTTGATTGAATTGATCACTCAACAATGTAGCTTGATCGCTCAACTTTAATCACACAATCAAACATCTCAACATGACTTGGGGATAATGTAAAAACTCTTCACACAATAGAAAATGACCAAACAAATAGACCTTGTACCCAAAAACATCCATTCACCAATAGGATAGTCAAAATAAAAACTGATTAAAGGAATTAACCAGAAAATGAAACATTCTTTTAGACTCCTAAAAAATATCCTCTCCACAAGTTCCCAAAAGCATAGGATCAAACACCCACCATAAATCTATATATCAAAGATTGACTTACAAGCCATAAACGTAGGCTTTTAACTAGGCTCGCATAAGGAAGTGTTCAACCTTTCAAGGCACACCCAAACACCCATAATTCTCTTTAAAATATTCTAACAGTGTTCCCAAGACCTGCTCTCCATGCTTTTCATTCATTAGTATTGCACAAATACTCAAAATTATGAAAAGTGCATTTTAAAGACCATTTTCATGCATTTACAAGGGGAAAACTGACCTAGGGCATCAAATAACTTTTTCAAACCTCCATCTTTCACTATAAAAAAAAATTTAACATGAAGAAGGGCCCTAAACCTAATATTCTACCAAGTTTTACATTTTTCCCACGGTAGAAATGGGAATTATGACCATTTTGGTGACCAAACCCTTGTTTGGTAGGGTTTCAGACCCTCTTTCACTAAAATTGAAGTAAATTTCTTAATACTTAATGAAATCAATTCAAATCACCACCAAAAGAAATTATTCTCTACCCTCTATCAAACCATATTCAATATAGGGCTTTACAATGCTGCTACAGGTCGTACCAATTGAAGGAATAGTCAAAACTGCTGGAAAATCAAGAAAAACAGAGTTTTTTTAATATTCAAATGCTTCAAACTTCCAATCAACCTTCTGCCCTAACCAAAAGGAGGCCTTATAAACTTTTAACTACAGAATGTGGGCCGACATCACGGGTATATTGTGACTTTTAACTAGTTTTAGTGCAATAAATAACGTGTTCTTGTTATAATGCAAGCGCGTTATTTAATCCTAAACGGACATATCTCTACTAGTTAATAA
>VDFB02206947.1:0-10056 GCA_007258455.2 Sequoia sempervirens | reverse complement strand
CTAATTTCCATAGTGGGCAATGCCTATATGGCCTCCCATTGGCATTCTAGAATGAGTATGCCCACCAATCAATTGGAGAATTGATTGTTGATCTCCATAAGAAATCCCAAAAAATAAAGAGTTAAGGGAAACATACATCAGAGTTTGCAGCAACCAGAACCTCCAATACCCACTGCTAGATGAATTATATCTAAATTTGGAAGATTATATACCGAAAAAAAATTGACTATGAAACCCTGTATTAAATATGGGGCTTGCCAGATTCAAAGACACCTTAAAATAGGGCAACCGAAGAGGATCTCAATGAAAACAAAAAACCCTAGGAGAAAGGGAGCAATAGAAGCAAGAAAAAAAAATACTCAACACGCAAAATGGAGACCTAAGGCAATTCAAATCAAAACCAAAAATTATTGCCGAACAAGAAAAGCAGCAAAGTCATCCAAGGAAGAAAACAGTGAGTGAAACCATTTAGATGCAGAGGCAGTTGTGAGTGGCTATGGAGAAATTTTTTAAATTAGTATGGGACTAGGGAATAAGTCTGAGTCGTCAATTTTATAATCAAAACCTACAATGTTGTTGTATTTGGCTAAATTGCTTTGGCCCTCAGAATTTAGCATGTAGTTCGTTTATGTTAGTTGGATCCATGGTTTCTGTATTGAATTGGGTATAACTGGTTATTAATGAAAACAGTTGAGGAGGCTTTTAGAAGTAGAAGCTCCAAGGCCTGCAAGATATTTGATTGGGGCATTCATCATGATGGTGGGTGTGGATTATAGGAAGCAGGTGTAGGTGTACTCATACCCCTTAATGCCTTGTGTTTTGTATAGATATTATCATTGTGTGAAATCTTGAGTTACACCCAATTCCATTTTGTGGATGGTAGGGAAGAAAAGACTACAAAATGTAAAATTTTGTTTGAAATGAAAGATCCACCTTGAAAGATCATTTGTTGAACATGAAAACCATCACAGATCATTAATTCACGGGGCCTCATCTATTCAGGATGCAGTCAGGGTGCTCTCAAATCCACTTGGCCTCATTGGTTTAGGGTGCTTTCAAATCCAGCTGGCCCCACCCATTAAGGGTTCTTTCAAATTTGGTTGGCAAAATTTGGTAAGAGTACAAACAAACAATGCTTCTACGTGAGTTTGTGACACGACCTTTGTGGAATTGGATACATGACCTATGATATTTATTTTATGATACTCACCCCAAGAGATCCCCTGGCTCTTATCCATTAAGGTTGTGGTCAAATTTATTTGGCCTCATCTCTTGAACATACAATGGAATTCACCCTAGACATGCACTTGTCACCCATGTATGATGATTGCAGTTGGGTTGACAAGGTGATCCACCTAGTTAAATGGGGTCATCCTCATATGAGTATATTTTTTCTCCATGTGCCCTTCTGTTTATGATACAGTCAAATTCACCCCAAGACATGCTCTTTATATACTTATATCACTTCTAGGATATACTAAGTGAAGTCTTTGAGCTTGGATTCATTAATCTATGATATTAATTCTATTAAATTCAACTCAAGACTTCCACTTGGACTCATCCATTGGGTGCACTTACATCAAAAATTGCCCCACTTGAGACCTATGTATCTACTTTCCAACATCTAGCTTGTCACAAACACGAGTAGAAAATACCTTCAAATATTTTGAGTCATGTCATAATGTGTAACTTCTACTCTTGAAAGTATTTTGTCCATCATGTTTTGTTGATTTACTACTTAATAAATTCAATTATAGACCTCCTCTCAAACATAAAATACAATTGACATAACCATTGCACCTCCTTTCGATGCAAGTGCTAGTTAAATAAGTCTTAAGCTCTCTTCATTGATTTTCTCATACTGTTATGAAAAAAAGGACTTAAAAAGCAAGTGTGGCGATATGTTTGAAACAAAGAAAAGAGCATTAAATAATCTTACTAAGCTAAATAAAATACAGAAGTTGAAAAGGAGGATGGAAATATTTTTGTTTTTGTAACCTAGATGCATTTCACATTGAATTTTGTTTGGTAGTCTTTGTTTTGTTGTTCTAGAGTTATACTATACATGTGCTCATTAGTATTGTTTTCACCCTGTACGATTTGAAGGTTTGACATTGTTTGTTTTAGTTGGAATTTTCTTTGAAGAATATCTATGTTATCATAGATGAAATGAAATGAAACGTTTAACTCTTCAAATCTTTTTATTTTATCAAAAATAATTAAGAATAAATGAATGGCTTACCCCACTAAAAAAAGGTTCATCATTGTGCATGTTGTCCATTGCTATATCTAACGGCCTTCTGCCATTGTTGTCAGCTTTATTGATCAGCCTCTTTGATATCACCAACAAGACCAAAGTTTTTATACGCCTTGAAATTTTATCAAAAATATGTACTGCATTCTCAATCACCAAGTGCAAAGCATTTCTACCATCACTGTCTATAAATTTTATGCAATCGCTGGCATATTTTAATATGTCCCTGACTAAATCCATGTTTCCTTCTTTCACAACTATGTGAAGAGTTGATTGATGATTTGCGTCCACTTTATAACACAAAGACTTATTTTTCTCTATAAGAATTTTGGCAATTTGTGATATTCCATCAAGATAGGCAGCATTATGTAGGGTTGTTCTGCCTAAATTGTCAACTTGTTGAAGGAGATCTAGCTTAGCATCTATGAGCTCTTTAAGCAATCTTGGAATACCTCTGTCTCCTTAATAATGGCTTTCTTAAAGAGCTCATAGATGCTAAGTCGGATCTCCTTCAACAAGTTGATGATTTAGGCAAAACAACCCTACATAATGTTGCCTATCTTGACGGAATATAATAGATTGCCAAAATTCTTATAGAGAAAGATAAAAAATTGTGTTATAAAGTGGACAAGAATCATCAATCAGCTCCACATAGTCGTGAAAGAAGGAAACATGGATTTAGTCGGGGACATATTAAAATATGTTGGCGACTCCACAGAAATTGTAGACAATGATAGTAGAAATGCTCTACACTTGGTGATTGAGAATGTGTACTAGATGATGATGATGATGATGATATCTGCCATGGAAATTTTTCCTGGTGATCTCCACAAAAAAAAAAATTCTTAGACTTACGTTGTCATAATATGTAGAAAATGTTAAAAATTAACTATTTGGGTTGTAATGATGATTAATTCAGCTTTTTCTTACCTCTTTGGACATGAGTGTCTTTGGTATGACCATGTGAACAAGAGAAAGATAAGGAACCTATGAAAAAGAGAAAAGATAAGGTGATCTGTGTTAGACTTTTCAAAGCAAAGAATCACAAAGCTTGCATGATATGCTGGAATTTTGTGTTTTATTTACCCTAAGACATGACCACTGCCATTATGGACTGCTTGTGATACGAAACCCATGAGCCCAATGCTTCCTCTACCATAGACCAGGTCTATATTTCGTGAAACTTGAGACCAACCAGAGAAATTTGTTTTAGAATGCACACCCACATGAAAAAGTAAAAACATAAAAAAAATTGTGTGAACAAAAGCAATTAACTTGTTTTGGACAAGAAGGCCATTTGAAATACAAGCCAATATGTAGAACCATTATGGGTTCAAAGCGAGATTTTCTCTTTCTTTGCCTTAAACTCTTAACAAGGGTTTATTTTTTTACATGTAGTATGAAAGACTCCAAGCATAAACAGCAAGAAATAAACTTGAACATAGATTTTAGGCAATCAACAAAGATGAACATAAATAAGGATGATCATACCCAGCAATGATAGCTTGTCTTCTTTATTTGATTTGAAAACTGATTACAAATAGAGAGGGCTGGAAGGTACAATCAGTCAAGTCTGATTTGAATTTCAGACCTTCTATTCATCCACTTGTGCCAAAACACAAGTCCAAACCCTAGCCGTATAAGGGGAAGAAGTAGCTATGAGAAGTATGGAAGATATGCCCAGCTGGGAAATGACTGAAATGCAACTGTAACTGCCCACTGGAGGTCTGATATCTCTGAGTTAAATCCGTATCAGCTGCTTACAAACCCTAATGATAACGCTAACAAAAGTGCCAAGAATACACTATAAACTCAAGCTGCCATACACCAATGGAAGGCGATTAGGGTTAGGAAGGAATAATGATGTTGAAACCCTACTATAGATGCCACACAACCCTCTGAACTAGAAATGAAATCAACTTGATGACTGATCAGATCAAGCATGAAGTTGGGAGTTGCCAAAGGCACCCTCCTTTGTTAGGCGAACCACTTGAAAATCTTTTTCCCTATGCCAAAAATGCCCTTCTAGCAAATACTGATGAAAGTGTCACAAACAAAATCCAAATCTGCAAAAGAAACTTATCTAAAGCAACCTGGTTAAGTTCTATTATGAATTCTGTTTGAATTCATCTCACATGGTGGAATGGGGCCATCACCATACCACAATATTCAAGGGAGCATCACCTTGAATGGACTGAAAACCACTTTCAATCAAGAGGCCTCTCTCAGAAAACAAGTTAGAATCACCAAAATAACATGTCTTTCTTATTCCCTAAGCCTCCTTTAAAAAAGACCTTAAGGCAAGGCCACCCTAGGGTTGAATCAAATATTTTAATTAAAATATTTACCTTGCTTCAAGGCTAAGTCACTAGCCCATGTCATCCCTCAAGAAGATCAGATTTGCTCCTTTAAAATATTCACTTTCTTCTAGGCTAAGTTTCCCCCAAGGCTTTCTAGAAAAATCTGATTGCTTTTTTGTCTTTTTGCCTTTTGGAAGTTATAAAATGTATCTTGGAAGCTTCCTATAGCTGCCTCAAAGGGAGGGAGATCGACTTAGTGCCAAAATATTAATTTATGGTAGCTTCTCCCTTTAGTCACCTAAGCAGCCATGAAGAAGGGGAAGCTTCTAGAAATAAATCAGATTTGATGAGATTGACTCACCTCCTTGCTTGCTTGTCACTCCTTGTGTGCTAAGGTTGTATAAATAGACCTTCTTGCTTGCTTTGACCAGCAAGCATACCTTCTTGCCCTGGCTGTGACCTCCTTGTGTGCTTTGACTTTTCAAGTAGGCTAAGATCCAGCTTACATTAAGCAGCGTTAAAGGTAACACTCTCTTAATTTACTAAACACATTCATCCCTTTTTGTACCTTATATACAGGAATGTTGGATGGGATAGAATTGAGCCACTATGATGTCAAAATCTAAGAATGGGGACATTACACAATAACATTTGCAAATTTGTTCCCTCCTTTTCAAAACATGATATATATAATGTTGCTATCAAACCTTATAAAAAATGAGATGCATACCTTTTTAAGAATGTTTGATGATATTCTTGCATGGCAAGAACCTTCATAGAATGTTCCACAAGATCCTTGGGGGTTTTCAAAGTTTGGAAACTTTATGGCTGATATATGCTGCCCTGAAGAACATTGTAAGTTAACTAGTGAGCATATTTGTAGCGTAATATGCAGTAGGATCATCCTGTGAGACATGAGAACAAATAATGTTGACATGTCTGGTTCTGAATGTAATTCCAGATGGGTCACTACCAATTTCCTCAAGTAATACTAATACACTGTTTGTGGGGTGTATCTAGAAGTGAGGGACTTGGTACCTGATAAATACATAAAATTTGTATTAAAAACCATGCAATAGCTATAAAAAATGTTTTCTAGTGGTTTTTGGCAACTAATGAATGAAAAGGTGCCAACGCATCTTTTTAATTAATGTAAATTATATTTCCATTCTTGAGATGATTTTCCACAACTGGCGGCACAGTTGGTTGGGGAATAGGTTCCTCTATGGACAATCGGAACCACAAAACAATACTGATTTAAAGAAATGACAGAATAATTGCTCAAGGATGTATCAAGTTCTCAATGAATATCAAGAGGTGTGAGCGGTGTAGTTTAGAATCTAGCTATATAAAACACTAAATGCAATGGCAGGACAAGCAGGGCCTCATAGAGGCTATTGTAATTGGCTCTAACTTTTACAAAGAAAGAGGATGCCAAAGTATTGCATTGCTCACATCAGCAAATGTCCTTGCCCCATCACTCTTCAAACGTGTAATGCTCAATGAAAGTAAAAATGGGAAAGAGGCTAACCTAATTATACTTGCTAAACTCCAGCTTGTTGCAAGGAATTAAGTATCAACAACAAAGAACAAAAAATGAATTCTCGTGCTAAACATTAAGAAAAACCTAAACCTTGCCATATATTTCAAAAAAACTTCTTATATACCTAGACTACACATTTTTGGCATTCTACACGAATAAGACATTCAGCCTAAAACACTTGAGTTTATCAACTTTAGTTCTGCACACAAATATAATCTCAAACCTATTGTAATTCATTTCTCTGTAGTGTGTGAGAACCCATGGACTATTAAATCATATGGTCGTTCAATTTTAGGTCCCTAAAATGGCCTTAAAAGCCTTGTGCTGCAACAATTAATTGCAAATAATGGAAAGCTTTGAATGAACTACAAGCTAGTTATCTTAGAAAGTTGCACATTTTACTACCATCATAATTTTGTCAAATCCATCCAGATTTGAGTTTTTTGGTCAAGCCAGAATTGTCCAATTTAGTCCATACTCTTTAATTCCTATAGAAATTTTATTGAATTAATTTCAAAATTCTAGATTTCCAATTTTTTTGACCTCCCAAATGAACCAATTTTTATGAGTTAGGAACTATGATTACCACACTTATAAACACTTTAGCCAAGTAGTTGGAATCAAATAGATTGATGACAAAGGGTGAGGCACTTCTACAAATTGGAAGAGTCTCAACAAAGAATATTGCTATATAACAGTATAACCAATGGCCAAAGCAACACTATGTGAACTTTTGCATCAACAAAATAATGAAATACAAATATCTAAAAATGATAGCATCTTAGGAGCAACACACAGTAACAGTTTTGTATTAGGACCAAAGGTTATATTCAACCCATTTGCATCTGGTATAGCACAACTGAGCTGATTGTGATCAAGTAATTTGTAGGGAGTGAAAGATAAGTAAGTTAATTCAAATTTCAATTTAGTGCCCAATATCAACTAATTATTTTTCCAAAAGCATGTCATATTTTGATGGATATTGTTCTTATTCACTTCTAATTTTCTTGAATATATAGTCTCTACTTTTTTTCTTTTTTCTGGGTTACATTGCATCAAGATTTGATCTCAATATTAAAGTGAACTCAAAACCTAGGCTCTAGTTAACTTTTCCTAGACAAGAGAGCATGCGTTTTGAGGAAGGCATGAGATTATTGACATTAAAAAGAAGTTAATATCTTTTTCTCATAAAGCATCATTCATGTCTATTTTGATGTCAATTAGTATCTATTTTGGAGAAATTATACATTGGGCAAGCCAAAGTCATGTATTACAAAGGCGTTTTGACCTTATCCTCTAATTTACTTAAGCCAAAAGCGTACCTTTCTTGTAGCTCCACATGCATAATACTATTTAATATGATTGGGGTCATGGGCCACAAACACTATTTACAAAACACATTTTCAAAAGGCAAAATTCTTAAAACTAGTGGCCACATTTTTACAAGCAATCTACAAAGTGCTACAAAGTAGGACCATATGATCATGGGCCACACCATCATTTTACAAAACTTTTATTTGGGGGCTTTGATAAAAGGGGTCATACTTTCAACCTTCTCACCCTTCCATGGGATCTAAGCTTATGAATCATGATTAGCTTTTAGGCCATTGATGATAATGTGTGGCTACTTTCCATAGTTGGCAAGCATATTTCTTAAAAGCCAACCATTCCATTCTAATCAAAGATATAGAGATGCTTGAATTACAGGTGTTAACCAAATAAAGACAAATTTTTTTTGTCTTACCCCAACCTATGAGCTTGGACAGTGGCCAAGACTCTTATCGTCTTACAGAAATGGACTAGTAATTGACTATATTCCCTGCTAGCTGGTCTTGATCTAATAGACCAAACCTATCACATTCTAGGCAATCCACACCACCCCCATAAAGAATGGTTAATTTTTACTCATGAAGGAATAATACCCACTACATACCTAGATAGAAATTTGTCTTCAAATAGAAAATAATTGTAGCACACACTTCGATGGAACCTTGTCTTTCTTCTCTCCATTGCAAAGAATAGAATCTTCCTTGTCTATGACACCTTGGATTAATTGTGGGCATGTACTTCCTCTCCCTCTTCTTTTATATATTCTCAAACTCCATTCATGCAATTTAATGGGTTGAGTCTCTTCTTACCTAGTTTCTTTTGTATAAAACCATTGTTCCTTAGAAAGCCTCTTGTAATAGGAACACACACAGCTTCTCTGCGATCTTCAATAGGTCTTAGCCTACTCATGGCCTTACCAGTTGAGGTTTCTCTCTACTTTCTAATGCTCTGCACCATGATTTTATGTTCATTTTCATTGAAACTGCAAAGAATGAGCCAACTTCTGGCTCCATATGTATACCTTGGTTTTCTATATGAGATTGTGGGTGTTGGTTTTTTATCCTTTTTTCTAATATGTATATCAAATTATATCAGTATTTTTGCATACAGCTTACAAAACATTAAGTATCAAATTTTCACAATTCATTTGTTGTTATCTATTGTTTTTGGATTTGATACAAAAATTTCTAACAAAATCAAACCTAGAAACAACAGATAACAAGAACAAAGATGGAAAGAGATTGTTTGAATGGAATGAGATTATTGAAGTTTTAGGCCACATTTGTGTGGCCCATTATCATCATCATCTGATTTGTTTAGAATAGTTTTTTTCCAAAAGCTTTTTTCTTTGATATGATTTCTTTCACACTGTTTTTTCCATGTCCTTACAAATAGTTACAAAAGATAATGGTTTTGAAAGTAGTCTAATGAAAAGACAGAGAGAACTGCAAAATTTAAGCTGATGATTGTGTCTATTTTCATTGCAGAGACCACAAATAACAGAAATACACGTCTACATGGACTGTAATGGTACCTTGTGTTTGAGCCCCACATCATTGAGTAGTATGGTCTTTATGTGGTTACAACCAGAGTAGTTTCAAGAGTGCAGTTTGAAGTTGAAAGCATTGCATGATACCTGGACACAATCTTAGACCCCACACTTTCTGTTGCACATAAATGGGCCCTCTGGTAGCTAAGGCTTTCCTACACCATCAAAGAAAAACCTTAACTCAACAGAAAATATGAATTTGGAAGTAGATTATACCCTAGATCAAAGAAGTTGATTTTTGAAATCCAACAAACAAGATTACCATGTAAAATCTACTGACCAGTTTGTTTGAATGCTAGTGCCCAAAGAGTATATAAACATAAAAAATAAAAATAAAATCAAATATAAGTACAGTAATTTCTTCTTATTTATGAGATTATACAAAGGAGCAGGCTTATCTCTCCCAGCTACACAATTCATATTTGCATGTGTTTAGCCCTTGTTCCCAGTGTGTTGAGAAGTGAATATAACTGAATAAAATCCAACAACAAGAGTCATAACTCCGGTTGCAAGTAACAATTGGGATAGTATACGTATAAACTTTTTATATGTTTTCAAATTTTCTAGAAGTTCAAAAAATTAGATAAAATAACTAGATTTTGATGATTGTAGATTAGATCACAAAAATGGCAGATTTAATCCATGTATGATAACCCACAAGACAAAATACATAAAAAAATGAGTGATTCTGCAAAAAATTTCCAAGTTCAGCCTTCTAGAAAGTACTATAACTAATTTCATATTTATAAAACATTTTTGAAAGGATTTATTCAAAGTTGTATGCACTTTGTTAGATTTCAATGATGAGGATCATCCACAGATAGAAAATATTAATAACAAAGTCATGAAGGGAGTGTTGCAAACACATTTGTTACCAATCAGACCTTGTGGGAAGAAAGACTTCCATTTGTTAAATATGCTTATAAGACCAATAAAATTTAAGTAAAGAAGATATGACCCCCCTTAGAACATAATATGGCCATCTTCTCCTAATTTGAATTAGCACAAGTCATAGAATTTTAAAGGTAAGATACATGTATCTTGCAAGAACAACGAAATGATGAAGAAGGAATAAGGAGCC
>VDFB02206946.1:0-20080 GCA_007258455.2 Sequoia sempervirens | reverse complement strand
GTTACTAACCAGTCTAGTGATTTTGTTTATATAAAATATACTAAAGACCATGTATTCAAAATAAATGGTGTAGGTGGTATTCCATGGATGGAGTAATACTTCAAAAAAGCTATCTTCTATGGTTTATTGATGAAAAGGCTAAAATACCAATGTAGCTCTAGAAGAATCAATGTGCCTTTGAAGACTTATGGAACAAGTTTAACTCAATACTAGTAAAAGTACCACCTAACTATATGACAACTAGATTTATTTACATGTGTGCAATAACAATAGCTACAGGGAAGAATTAAAATGGTGACCATTGGTGAAGAGGTGGGAGTTCCTAGTTCGAATTTGAATTCTCTTCTCTGTGGTCATGGTGGTGTGGTTCTTGATGAAGATTTGGTTGCTGGTAAGGTGATCTTTGATGCAGCTATTGGTGATTTAGCTATTAATGAGGTGGTCAAAGATGCGGTAGGTGGTGGTTTGGTTGTTATTAAGGTGTTGGAGATTCCTTTCCCTACTTTCAAGGACCATGTGGTGGGTCAGGTGCCTTTTAATGTATTGGGTAAGGATGATTCACGAGGAATTTATACTATGGAGACCATCTTTTCTAACCTATCCCTTAAGATTAGTGGTGTAGAGGTTCCCACTGATAGTCAGAGTAGTTTTGTGGGACCAACTTTTCTTTTGGCTCAATGTTGGTTGGATTTATTTGGCTCCAAACCTAAAGGAAAAAGTATTTCATATTTTAACCAAGTGTTCTCTTCAATAGATTATGGTGAAATAATTCTCTCTATCCTAGACTTTATTGTGCAGAAAAGCATTTCCTTGATAGAATTTTTGTTGGTCAAATTTTTTTTGGGTCCCACACCAAACACTGAAGTGGTGCACTCATGGGTTCAGAAGAAATGGTTCCTTAAGGGCCAAGTGGAAGTAGCAATCATGGCTAAAGGATTCTTCTCATTCTCCTTTTTATGTGAAGAGGACTTAATAATGGCCTTTTCTAAAGTTTTGTGGTTAATTGGGTGCTCAACCTTAGCCTTATAACCTTGGGAACCATGTATGGACCTTTCTAAATGTTTTTTCAACTTAGCTTCAGTTTGGATTAAGCTCCCAAACTTTCCTCTAGAATATTGGAATGAGTAAGTCTTTAAAGGCATTGTCAACTCTTTTGGGCACCTTGCTTCTATTGATGACATGACGGTTTCTAGGAGGAGATTGGTTTGTGCTAGACTTTGTGTTTTGGTGGACCACAAGGTGAATCTTCCCGTGTTCATCCTTTTGATATAAGAGTTACCTTCAACAATGATATAATATTATGTGGGAACTATGTACTAGAACCTTAGTGACTTCTAGGAGGAAGTCAAAACTAAGGGGGGGATGTAAGACCTCACCCTGTGTGGAACCTATAAAACCCTAATTTCTAAGGTGTAATATATTAATTAATAGTAGTTAGTATGAAATTGATAAATTTTGCAACTATGATTCAAATGTTGAGATATCATGGACTAAAAAGATAAACCCTAAGAAAATTATTCCTCTTTATCTATACACCAAGGCAAGGATATGTTCGAGTAGCAAAGAATTTTAATAATGTATCAATGGATGCAAGGCTCAATCCTATGTGCAACAGTTGTTGTCCTTAACTCTTCCTTGTTAGGTCTTGCTATTATGGTTAGACAAATTAAATGAATAGATTGTGTAATTTTATTTTATTAAATATTTTATGAATTAAGTCACACAGGGTTGCTTGTGATGCATGCAAAGTGATTCATAGTGGATTGATGGTGAACTACATGGTGAACTCAAAACAATAGGAAGAAGGAATAAATTAAATAATTATGAATTGAAGAATGGGGTAAAAATTGGGTACAATAGTAAAATGTCTTAAGTTTAAATTATCCTTTTAGTGTAGGAACTCAACTATATAGTTAATTAAAAAGTGTATCATCTAGTATCTTATATCAAATGAATGCTCATGTACATCATTATTAAAAGTGTGCGGGTTTCTATTAAAAAAAAACTTTTATTAGACATGAGGTTAATGGATAAATGATGAAGGTAAGTTGGAACCAAATGCTTGAATTTTGAATTATAATTCTTAAGACATTAAGTCATATGAATTCAAATAATTATTTTTTAATTATTTCAAAGGTTAGACTTGTAATTTTTCTAACGATGAGTGGCAAGGATTTTGCATTTGAAATTTCTTTTAGAATAGGTGATGACGATCCTAACATTGTCAAACAACTTGATATGACGAGGTATGTAAATTTTACTATCATAAAATTGGTGAAATAATTATGAATACATCACTTTAATTATTTGGTGAATTAATTATGAATGCATCACTTTGGTTAATTATTCCTTTGGGGTACTAGCATTTGAAAAAGTGTGTAGGTATGTAATTGGAAAATGGACAAAATGAGAAGATCACCCAAAACCCCTACTATCCTACTTGGTGTCATGAAGTGATGAGATTATTTTTGTTTAGTCCCTAAGTTAAATGTTATTATTAAGTATGTGTACAAAATTCTCCAAGTGCATATAAACATGGTAACCCAAGAGGAAGGTGTGGGGAAAAATGTTCAATGTCATAAATTATGGGTGGGTGTGCAAACCCGTGAGAAATTTGTGAAACCAAGTTTGAAACATGAGAAAATAGGAAAATAGATTGCTTTATGTTATTTATTTATTTATTTTTAATCCTCAAAAAAAATGTTATGGTTAGGGCTCTTCAAAGGGAGATTAAAAGGTGGTTTGCAATTGGGTTTTGAGGGAGGAAAAGGTTTCTTTGAGAAGAGGGGCATGAGAGAAGAGTAGGAGAAGAGAAATGATGTTGGTATCACAGCCTCATTGTTGGCCTAGTTGCTAGGAGGTAGGTACCACTTATGTACACCTTCCTAATTAACTTATAATTTGTCGAAGTATAATTAAAATAATTATTGTATCATTACCTCATTAAAATTTAGTGACATTAAGAAGCCTTTACAAATAGATACTTTAATATCATTTGGTAAAGTTAAAACTAGTAAGGAATTTAATTAGGTAATATTTAGTTCCTCCACTTTTTACACGAAAATGTAGATAGTTGTACAAATATTTAGAATTGTATTAAGTAAAACTTGATTATTGACATGGATAAAAAATATCTAAAACTAAATCATATCACCTATTTATAATGAGTGGCTATCACTAATAAATTGTCTAAGAAGCAAGCTTGGAAATGGTATTGCTTAATTTTTTATGGATCATCACTATATAACATGAATTTTTTTCCTTTAAAGAAACATGAAAAATTATTCATACTTGTGATCATGAAAACATCGTATGACCTCCTTGTTAATGATCATTATATTATCTACAGTTAGATTGGTTATATTCTAGATTCACGAGGAATATTATATTCTCATTGGGAAATAACAAATGAATATTGAAAATATTTTTTTTGCACCAAGAATAAAATCTAATTAATCATTGTGTTACTAACCAGTCTAGTGATTTTATTTATATAAAATATATCAAAGACTGTGTATGAAAAGGCTAAAATACCAAAGTAGCTCTAGAAGAATCAATGCGGCTTTAAAGATTTATGGAACAATTTTAACTCAATACTAGTAAAAGTACCACCTAACTATATGACAACTAGAGTTATTTACATGTGTGCAACAACAATAGCTACAGGGAAGAATTAAAATGGTGATTGTTGGTGAAGAGGTGGGAGTTCCTAGTTTGAATTTGAATTCTCTTCTCGGTGGTCATGGTGGTGTCGAGTCCACGCTTATTTTGTTGCATGCTCTAAGTCCAACTTTGTACTGGTAATAGGCTATTATTGTTTTGGTTTGTGCATTGACAGGATGTACAATTACTTTCCTTTTTCTACCTCACCGACCTTCATCAAGACATTACCATTTTGGATGTCCGGTTTCTTGTCTCTATTTAATAGGGTTGTATATTGTAATTAATTCTTGATCAATGCAAAATCATCAATCGGGTTCATGCTGAGAGTCTTTATTCCAGAGCTGATTCGATGTTTCGACATGGTGACCGAGTTTGATCTGCAATCTCCTTTGTTTTTTACTCGGCTTTTTTAGGAAGGTTGCTGATTTCAGTCCCACGAAGTCCAGCCTTTCGCTGGCTCTCAGAGCCCCAGGCGTTCTGCTGGAATCTTGCCGCTTCTCCGTCTCACCATTCATAACGTCTCCTCGTCGGTTCCCGTCTGTCTCCAGTCGCATAGACTCTTTGTGGTCGGGCTGCGGGTTCCTTCCTGCGGGATTCATTCACTTTGCGCCCATTCTTGGCTAGGGTTTTCTGTGACCACTTTCCTTTCATGAGCTGGCTCGTCAAGCACTGTGGTGCCACCAATTAATATTCTGGAGCCCTCTCATTACCATGCTTTGCGGTGTCTCTATCCGGACGCATGGGACGTGATGTTTAGGCTTTTCCGATGCCCCGTGCCACTTCGTTGAGGCGTTTAGGGTTATTGAGCTTGGAGTTGCTTGAGTGCGTGGACTCTATGGAGAAGTTTGTTCCCTTTCCAAGATCGTGGAATTTTTTTATAGCATTGTGCAAGGTCTTTCACTCCCTGTGCGCATTGCTTGGTGGGTCTGATCTAGCTTTGGTTGGGCGTCATTTGGGATTTTAATCACACATCGGCTCAGAAAATTACTTTTTATGGCTTTTATAGCTTAGCGTTGAATGCTATATTTGTGAGCTTGTAGGCTCACATAGTTATTGCGCTGCTTTCCTGCGTGAATCTGATTGGCATGGCTGGAGATTGCGAAAGTAAAGGAGGCTTTGTCCGTGCGAATGAGGAAGAACAACTTTAGGGGGCGTTTTTGGAGGCGATGAAGTCAAGAAAGGAGATCAAAACTCCTCTATGCATGTTCCTCTTTTGAAGGAGTTTCGAATCTGTGCTTCTGCCTCTTGCCAGAGGCCTCATCTCCTGTAGCGTACGCCAATACTCTTTTCTGTTGAGGTCTCCATGTGTTCCTGTGACTTCAATTGTGGTTGTGTGCGTGAGAAGAAGAGAGATTGGTGGGACGTGTTGAACGCAAGTCTTGCTTGAGTAGGGCCTTTAGTCCCACATTGGATGCAAAAATTTAGTTAATACTGTGATTTCATGTGCCTGGTACTTTAATGTTTGGCGGCTTCAACATGGTAATATCTGCTCTCTTAGTGAATGTTGTTTATTTGTGGTAAAATGTATGGTGACGTGGCACTAGTACACATCAATTAGTTCCCATTTAGTTGTCTACTTGGCCCATTAGGCCTCAAGTTTTTTTTTTGGTCACGTGGAACAATAAAGAGCTAATGTGGACTCCAAAAGTGTCTAAAATAGGCATTTTTTTCAAATTTGTGTAACTTTTGCAAACAGAGTCTATTTTCAGTAAACGAGCAACTGTCGAAAAGCTGCTTCAACGACCTTCACTATGGATGAGGTGTTTTTTGGAAATTCTATCATTTTATGCCTTTATTACTAGCTTGAAGCTACAGTTTGGTGTTTGGGAATTGTAAAATTCAGTTTGTATCTATTCTGGGGGGTGTATTTTGCATTTTAGTCCTTTGAGTGCCCTTGTATACCATGTCGGACCCTAGGATTGAATTGCTCACTCCACACAACTATCACACATGGAAGCTCAAAATGTCACAATTGTTGCAATCTCGTGGTCTATGGCAATTGTTGGATGTCGACCAACCTGAATTCACAAAAACATTTGAGTTATTTGTTCATAGAAACAAAATGGATGAGGATAAAGGACTCATCGGTCTTCATGTGTTTGATAATTTGTTGTTTCATATTGCTGAGTGTAAAACACCTAAAGATGTGTGGGATAAGCTTGCAGAATTGTATGGTAAGGTCAATCAGTTTAGGATCTTGCAACTTGAAGCCGATCTCACTTCTCTCTCTCCAGATGTTTTTCCTTCTATTCAGGATTTCCTTGCACAGTTCAAATTGATTTTGTCTCAATTAAAAGGATGTGGTCATGCCAAAGAAGATAAGGAGTGTATTTTCTTGATTCTGTCTATGCTTAGAGGTCCCTTTCAAGTGTTTGCCTCTACTTTCTATTCTACTATGGATGCTATGGGGGAAGATCATAAGATGCCTACTTTTGAGGAGTTTTGTGATCGATTGACTAGGGAGCAGGCCAAGTTGATTCAGATGGATGCTCTTCCTAAGAGTCATGCTTTAATGGCTCAATCTTCCAAGGTCAAGGGTAAGAATAAGAAGAACCCAAGATAGATTCGTCTTTAGGTGGTGAGTCTCCCTCCAAGCCTAAGGTGAAGACTGATCAGAAGCATAATCCTTCACCACCTCCTCCTTCTAACTTCGTCGAGTCAACTTCCAAGTCTAAGAAGAAGAAGGAGAACTGTTCGTTCTGTGGAAAATCTGGGCATAATGATGCACATTGTTTTGCAAGGCTAGCAGCATTAGAGGAAGCTATGAGGAAGCATAATCTTGCCATGCCTAAGTCTTCTTCTTTGGGAAAAGGGCAAGCCCTCTCAGCTATAGCTTTGTCCTCTACCAGTTCTAGTTGGATTCTTGATTCTGGTGCTTCTCATCACATGACTCATACTGAGGCTCTTCTTGATTCTCTTTCTGATAGTCTTACTTCACATATTGCTATTGGGAACTCTTCTCAAATTCCAGTTTTGGGAACAGGCTCAGTTCATATGCAAGATGGTAGCATTGATGATGTTCTTCTTGTTCCTGATATTTCCTAGAATCTACTTTCTGTCTATCAAATTTGTAATCATGGTGATGGAAGGCTTGTTGAGTTCTCTCCTACTGATGTGACTATTCGAGAGATGCAGGATCCCGAGAAGGTCATTGCTACAGGAACAGTTGACCGTGCGGCCCGTTTGTATAGGTTTGATTGATTTGAGTCTTCATCAGGATCATCCCTTATTACTCATGTAGATTCTACAAGCAAGCTTTGGCATGAATGGTTTGGGCACCTGAATTACAAATATCTTCAACAGATGAGCACAAAAAATTTGGTAATTGGTCTACTTCAGATCTCTTGTTCAGATGGAGTTTGTCAAGGTTGTGTGCTTGGCAAGCATCATAGGGATCCTTTTCCCAAGGGTATGGTCACACGTGCTTTTTCACCCCTTGAGTTGGTGCATAGTGACCTCATGTCATTCCCCACTCCTTTTTCAGGGGCCAAGTATGTGCTCACCTTCATTGATGATTTTTCTAGGCGCACTTGGGTGTATTTTTTGAAGTACAAGGATGAGGTTCTTCGACATTTCATGACCTTCCTTGCATTTGTGGAGAAGCAGTCAGGACATTCCCTTCAAAAGATTCGCACAGATAATGGGGGGGAGTATGTCAATAAGGCGTTTCAAGAATTTTGTTGTACTAAGGGTATTCTTCATCAACACACAGTGCCATACACTCCTCAGCAGAATGGTGTAGCCGAACGGAAGAATAGAACTTTACGGGAGATGGCCAATTGTATGCTACAATCTAGATCCATGGCTCCCGCATTTTGGGCAGAGGCTGTCAATTGTGCCAACTACATTCAGAATCGTATGCCCCATAAGGCAGTGCAGAATATGACTCCCGAGGAGGCTTGGTCTCATGTCAAGCCCAAGGTTTCCTACTTTCAAGTATTTGGGAGTGATGCATGGGCATTCATTCTAGATGGTAGGCACAAGGCAATGGAGAAGAAAAGTCAACGGTTCATTTTTGTTGGCTATTGTGAGGATGTGAAGGGTTATCGGTTGTTTGATCCTGTCACTCGAGAGGTTCATTTTCGTCATGATGTTCAATTTGATGAGTCTTTCACTTCGAAGGATTCTCCATCACAAGCCTCTCCCTCTCTTCTTCCTAGTTCTTCTTCAGAGGATGTTGTGCTTCCAGATGATGATGATGATGCTTGTAATGATGTTGTTCCTGATGATGGTATCGATCTTGTTGTTGATATTACTCCATCTTCTCCTTCTCCTCCACCTGCACCCCGTCGACCTTTATGGGCTCGTACACTTCTTGAGGATGTTGGTTCCCTTGTAGGTGATCCCATAGCTACACGTTCCACTCATTCCCGCACTTCAGGTAGTAGTCTTTTGAGTCATGCAGTTTCTACTGATCCTCAGAAGTTTTCAGATGCTTCGGGTGTTCCGGAATGGGATAGTGCTATGATAGAGGAGTATTCTTCTTTGATGAAGAATCATACTTGGGATTTGGTTCCTCTTCCTAAAGGAAGAAAGTTGGTTCGATGCAAGTGGGTGTATCGTACCAAGTTTGCATCCGATGGTTCTACTGATAAGTATAAGGCTCGTCTAGTGGCTAAGGGCTTTTCTCAGGTTGAGGGTATTGACTATTCTGAGACCTTTGCTCCTACCGCAAAGATGGATTCCATACGCCTCGTGCTTTCTATTGCTGCATCTAAGGGTTGGTCAGTGTATCAGATGGATGTGAAGAGTGCTTTCTTGCATGGTGATCTTCATGAGGAGATCTATATGGAGCAGCCACTTGGCTTTGTGCAAGACCCTTCACTTGTTTGCAGGCTCCGACGTTCATTGTATGGTCTCAAATAGGCTCCTAGAGCTTGGTATGAGAAGATGGATAGTTTCTTGCTTGTTTTTGGATTCACTAGATGTCACTCTGATCCTATAGTTTACATTCAAAGGCATGGGGGGGATCTTCTCATCCTTGTTCTTTATGTGGATGACTTGATTCTCACGGGGAGTTCTAGTGCCATGATTGAGGATACTAAGCAAGCTTTGATGGAGCATTTTGATATGACAGATCTTGGTTTGTTGCATTACTTCCTTGGTCTTCAAATCCATCAATGTTCTACTGATATTTCTCTCTTCCAACAGAAGTATGCTCTTGATTTGCTTCAGAGATTTGGCATAGCTGATTGCAAGCCAACCCCTGCTCCTTTTCAGTCAGGTGTTGTGTTGTCCACTAATTGTACTACTCCATCCGTTGATGCTACTTTGTATCGGCAACTAGTTGGCAGCCTTTTGTACTTAACACATAGTCGTCCTGACATTTCCTTTGTCATTGGTCTTGTCTCTCGTTTCTCTCAAGATCCTCATGAGAGTCATTGGAAGGTAGCCAAGCGTATTTTACGATACATTCAGGGCACTATATAGTTTGGCATTCACTACACATCAGGTGCTACTGAGATTGTGGGCTTCATTGACTCAGATTGGGCTGGTGATGTTGATGATAGAAAGTCCACTTCTGGCTTTGTTTTCTGTCTTGGTTCTGGTCCAGTTGCTTGGTCTTGCAAGAAGCAAACTGCTATTGCATTATCATCAACTGAGGCTGAGTATTGAGGAGCTGTCTTGGCTAGTCAAGAGGTTCTTTGGCTTCGACAGTTGATGGCTGAGTTTGGCTTTCCTCTTGATCATCCCACTATTCTTTGGTGTGATAACCAAAGTGCCATTCATATTTCTCGCAACCCAGTGGAGCATCAATGCACTAAGCATATTGAAATCCACATGCACTTCATTCGGCAGCTCATTCAGGATGGTGTTCTTACTTTGGAGTATTTGCCTACGACGCAGCAGGTTGCAGACATCTTCACTAAACCTTTGGCATCTCCTCGCTATCTTCAGTTGCGATCAATGTTAGGGGTGAAGGAAGTTGTCCTTGGGGGGTCTTGAGGAGTCCTCCTTCCTTTCACGTTTGTTCTCTCTTTTGGAGAGGAGTTGTCTCCCACAGGGTTTTTCTCCTTTTCTCCGGTTATGAGAGATTTGCATTGCATTGTAGTTGTACATGGGTACCTAACAAGGCTTTGTTGCCAAGACCCATAATGCATCTCATATTGCATATTGCACTTTCATTCTTTTTTGGTTCTCCCTAAGTTGCACTTAAGGGGGGGTGTTGGAGTGCACGTTTATTTTGCTACATGCTCTTAAGTCCAACTTTGCATTTAGTGCGTGAGGGCTTATTATTTTTGGTATGCATTTCGATGGAGGACTGGCCACCGCTTTCCTTTTCATCACCGCCTGGGCCGCACCTTCACCGTGGCATTACCATTTTGACGCTTCCTTGTCCGCTCTCTTTTGCCTCTATTCTAATGTGGTTTCGTATATTGTAACGGCCTTTGATCAATGCAAATCATCGACCGGTTCATGTGAAGGGTTCTGCCCGGCAGATCCTCGTGACTGGATGCTCTATCGTGGTGTGGTTCCTGATGAAGATTTGGTTGCTGGTAAGGTGGTCTCTGATGCAGTTGTTGGTGATTTATATATAAAGTACAGTAAATATCTTTTTATGTCAAATTGGGTTTTGTTTAGAATTATATGAAAAATAATATTAGTGAAAATTATCACATCAATATAAATATTAATAATAATAATAAGAGTTAATATTAATATTATTAACAGTAATAAGTATGAAATGATTTTAATATTATTGTCATATGATCTTGTCGATGTTCTAATTGGGGAATATAGAAAGCACTAAGTTCTTAAACAATAGTAACTAATATAAACCCAATTACATTAATGTATGTGATAATAGCATTATGTTTGCAACCATCCCACAGTAAACTTTAAGCAAATAACTCTTAATGATAGTTTGGAGTTAAGTTGCAATCAAGTTACAGTGTTTTATCTTTAAACCAATAACGTTGCAACCCTAACTTTAAAACAAGCAATGTAACATCAAGTAAACCTCGTTAGCCTAATATCAGTTGGGTGGTCATCAAATCAAATTCTTACATAACTTAGATTATAAATCCTACCCTATGTTTGATGAAGGGTGTGCGTTGTTGGCACTCCAAATTGCACCAGACCAGTGAATCCTATAGACTAGCCACTTTCTGATGATCGGATTCAATGGGGGATTTGGGCAACTGACAAGAAATGGAATTAGAACACATTTCCCCTACACTTCAGGCTCTATAATACCTAGGGGGTGACCCTTTAGCAACACCTAAAGATTCAAACACATAATTAACAAAATCCTGCTTAACAGAGATAATGCTCTCCCAAAATATGCCGAGAAACCTAAAATACCACTCAATATTGGCAAGACATTAAGTGAATTTCAGAAACTAGCATGGAGAACAGGGCAAACACAAGTACTCACAACATAGAATTAAGATGATTTTGATTTTAAAGAATTGGGACTAAAATGAAAACAACAGAAGCATGATAATGGACCAGTGCCAAGAAATGGGCTATGGAGTCATATAACCAACCCTTCATCCTATAGTGTTAAACATATTTTGAAGATCCTTGCAAATGTTATCACATTATGACAACCAGACCACTTAAGTTTTATCCAATAACTCTTCTTATAAATCCACTTGAAACACAATACTCCTGTCACATGTGTTGAAGCAATTACATTGTCCTTTGAACAAAATGCAATAATAAATGCAACTTGTGCTTCATTAAAGAAATTACATTATTCTCAAAATAGAAGGCAACAATAGATATAACTCTAATGTAGCAAATGTGCATGAAAAGACTCAGACAATTTTATTATTTGAATCCAAAAGAGCAGTACATCTCAGCCATGGAGACAATTATCAACTAAAATAAACATGAAAGCTTAATTCAGAACACACACTTTCAAATCAATGACTCAACTACAATCATCCTAGAATTACAATCTACCTAGAGCTTCTGCCTGCCTTGCAGAGCTTTCCAAAATTGGAACCCCCAGAATTAGAATCAAAATGAGAGGAGAATGAGAATAAGAGAAAATAGAAGAAGCTAGGAAATCAATTTGTTGGAGACATCTGGAAGCATCCTTCACCGTTGATCAACAATTTGGAAAAAGACTCTCCTCTCTCCTCTAACTGAATTTGCCTCTCCATTTG
Source organism: Sequoia sempervirens (assembly GCA_007258455.2). Taxonomy (NCBI): domain Eukaryota; kingdom Viridiplantae; phylum Streptophyta; class Pinopsida; order Cupressales; family Cupressaceae; genus Sequoia; species Sequoia sempervirens. The sequence continues at coordinate 8,300 of VDFB02206946.1, read as the reverse complement.
CCTTTGTCCAAGTTATCTTGCAACATAAAATTTGGCCATGTGAGAATATCTCTATTTCATTTGTTGTGTGAAAAACAATTATGCTCCCCGTGAAAAGCTTTAATTTATGTTCTTTTATTATGCAGCACATTATTTTACTTTGTCAAAGTAAAACATTCCCCTTTACACTTTATGTTTTAAATTGTTTATTTAAAACATCCCTCATTTACTTATAAAATGAATATTAAATTCACCCTACCCGTGAAAAATACTTTCGGGTGAATAAAATATCTCACACAGCTTTATTCACTGTATAAAATACCTCTACACACTTTAATATTTTTCCCTGAAGATTTTACGGGCACATTAAAACTCACGGGGCCCACCTCTTATTTGCTTCTCTCACACCCCGCTATCTTGCCAGATTTAACACGCACATAATTTAAAACAGCGAGCCAACGGGGTAAAGTCGGGCAACATTTATATTTCAAATGTTTTGCTCCCTTCAAATGAAAGCATTAAAAAAAATTAAAACCATCGGTCCCATGAAATATTTCCTCGCCCGTGCATTGAAGACTTGCCGCTCGATGAAGACCTTACCCGGGCCCAGTGCCACGTGTCAGCCCTACGCTGATCTCGCGGGTTTTAAGAAGTGAGCACCTTCAACCCGCGAGCTGGCAGGGAAGGGCTCAGATTATGTTGCATCTGACCTCCTTAATCTCCACTGTAGATTAACTCTCAGCTTCTTTGCTCTCATATTTTTGCCCTAAGTTCATTTTCTCGGGTATTCTCTATGCTCTGGAATTTTTGCAGGCATTCATGGTGGCCATTTCTTTTGTATTTACTTGAAAGCTTCAAAAGCTTTGTCAACAACTCGATCCCATGAGCAGATTTGCATCGACCCCCTGCTTTCAGCTTCAGGCACCATTCATTATGTTTTGATGGAAGTCCATGCCCTGCTCCAAACCGCGGGGGCTTCTTAATTCCCTTTGCAAATAGATCTGCCCTCATCGAGCTCCATGCATTATGATGTGCGTGGCATTCCTTCTGCGTGGTGGCTTCTTTTTAACCTCACATCGTGCATAACACAGGCCTTGTCTCAAAAGTTTCTATGGCATCTTCAATAAATCATTTGTATATTTGCAGCAAATTTCAAATCTTAGAGACACGACCATCGAGCCTCATCTGTTTTCCTTGCACAAGCATCTCCTTCACTGGCGCGGGTTGTGGACTGTGTCTGCAAAACTTGAAAGTTTCTAAAGCATTTTCAACAAACCATTTTGTGTATCCTGTAAGTTCAAACGCCACTATTCCCATGGCGTGCTTTAGAAATTTTGACGCCACTTAACTTTACACACGCCCACTGTATTGGCTTTGAAAGTTGCAAAGACTCATCACCAAATCCTTTTTAGTGCATACTTTGTAGCTCATGGCATTCCACAACTCTCCTCTGGTGTGCGGGCTCTCCATAGGGCAGAGTCTTTGTTTGAAAGTTGCTAAAATTTTTACTAAAGCTTTGATGGGTGAACACTCCTTCCCCCACCGCACATTGCATTTGATTTTAGTTTCTAAAGTCTTAGAGGACTTCTACATAGTCTCTTCAATGCATTTTCTTTGGGTTTCAAAGCCATCCCACAAACCATTTATGGTGCACCTCATGTATTTCACATAAAGCCCTCCTTCATTCCTCGGCGGATATCGGCCTCTTCTTCATTTTTCATGCTACTGCTTAGTTTTTAGACTATGGCATTTATATCTTGCAAATAATGGTGCATTGAAGTATTTTGATATGTCTCTCTCTGACAATATAAAAACTTTAATTCACATTGAACAGCCCGTCCCCTGTGTTTGAGTGAATATGTGTATCTTTCATACTGTTAGCTGCTTCTGTTTGAGAGTTACCAGATTTGAATGAGGCATTTTGTGAGAATCTTTCATTTTGTGTATCTTTCTATACTTTGGTTATAGCAAGCATGTATGATTTTGCATCAATACAAGGCAAAGATAATTCATTTCGAAGGACAAATTTGATCAAGGAACTGAACTAGATTTACCTACAATTTATAGGCCACTAAGATTGACTGCCAAGGAGTACTATCAATTTACTAATCTACCAATATCATAAACAATACTCAAGCATTTCAACAAAAAAATTAGCATACTAGCCCTCCTAGTAGTGATTTCCAGGTTCTATGTGGATTTCCTCATAATTGTATACTTGAGTAATAGTTTGTATATCTTAATAGGATTGAAATTATTGGTGATCTGAGTTGTAAGCCCCAAATCCCTAAGGTTGGATAATTTTCCGAAGTGATAGAGGTGTCAAATCTAAGAAGAAAATCACAAACCTATATTTAGGTTGGGCAACCAAGGACCAACTACTAAGGTTGGTTAAGGCCTCCTTCACTTTTGGTTATTCAAGGCCAAGGGGGGTTCCCTTAAGGTTCTAAGCTTAACAAATTTATAATGAGTATTCTCCTTGTTACAAACCATACATGTACATTATACCCCTATATAGGTTGTCACAATGTATATATCTGTTGAATTGAATTGAATACATAAAGCATATCAATCATGTGAAAATCCATATAAATGCCTTTGATTATTATTAAATAGCAAAAGAAAATATATATATGATGAATCTAATCAACAAATTAAATACTTAAAAGTTTCATTTAATTTGTATAGCCAAAATGGGTTGGAAAAAAAGAATAATGATTTTATTACTTCATAGTCTAAAATACATCAATAGCATTTTCATAAGTGATTATAATAAAATGGGATGTTAGTCTCAAATTACAATTAATACAAGCATAACAAATGTATCACGGATTTTCAATTACAATATTTTGAGTTGATATATAATATATGATGCTCTTTATCTACTACCAAACTCTCTTAAGCTAACTATTTGTTAAAACAAACTCTCTTCCAATGTAGAGTAAGTGCAAGAAAACATGATGTTATACATCCACCAAAAATTCTAGTGTAATGTTCAATGCACAAGGAAACATGTAGAAGCACCTACATTAGATGAATATGATAAGATGTACACATTGGATCTCAATATGATTCTAATCATGGACCTACATCCCAGGAGTGATAAGAATGTATATGTCTTCAAATGTTGGTACAATTTATTCAATTTTTTTCCACATTTAGCTCATTAAGTCCATCTTATAAAAGATGACAAGTCACACCACATGAGCTAATGGTCAAAACACTAAACAATGATGCTCTGATGCTCCATGGATGAATCATAGAAGTGATCATGTATGTCTAAATTCAATAAAATTTCTTATCACATATGATCCAAATTCATCCCAAAATTTAACCATTATTTGTTGTCTTGCATGCTAGAGTGTTAATTGAGATCTATGCTCTTATATTTAAAGGCAAACCCTAGGTCATTAGTGTCATAAATGAGGGAGAAAACCTTGGTTCAAGACAAAAGAATCATAAGCATTGTATTGCGCCAACATTCATATGACTAATTGTATTAATCTTTCATCCCAAGCATATTGCATTGTTTTATCTTAAAAAATGTGAAAGTAATAATAGAAATATTACTAAGACACACAGAAGTACAAAAACTCAATCCTTACACAATAGACTCTTAAATGTGTTTGTTAACACTATATTGTGTGTTTAGATATTTAGTGAAGGTGAACCAATTTTTTGATTCTATAGATACAAATGATGAGATTATGGTCGAAGGACAAGATCATGTGAGTCAGATAGAAATGTGGATTGCATTTTTCCCTTGATTAAATAATATAAAATTTGGTTTGTTAAATTCATCGACCCAATGGAACTTTGGGTCATAATAATGCGATAAATATGAAATAATTTAAGTCCCAAATCACAAAAGCTAAGAACGAAGGTTTAATGTTTGCTTATCCTATGTACTGTTACTACAGCGAGAACTATACTTAAATTGCAATAGAAACAAATTGAGACACTAATTAATCAGAATTCAAGCTGCAACAGTTTGAAATTGAAGAGAATAGGAGGAATGGCTCCATTACCACACACAACTTGACACCATATTTAACCTAGAGAAACCCAATGTGGGACATCTTCCCAAAAGAAGTTGGATCCTCTAAATGACAAGTCAGTATCAGGTTGGATTCAAAATGTCAAACTAACTGTGAAAATGAACTCATTGTAAACATATGCACTCATCTGATAAGTTTTGGAAGTCATATAGTCACTCTTAGACAGATTCCTCGGTCAGCAAATCTGGTATGCTATTATACAAGCTCATTTCCTTGTTTTCAATTAAAGTTTTTATAATTTGTCGTCACTTCCACCAGAAGGGCAAGCACCTCCTTCTGAGCCCGTGGACATAGACAACACCCAGGCACCTGAAAATGAGTGATACGGCTCTATAAATTATGTATGCTCAAATTTTTTTTTCATAAATTCATTTCTAATGCTCATTTTATTGTGTAGCTCTCCTAGTCTGGTACTTACTCCAAGGGAAAGAATAGATATATGTCTGTCACATTTATGTCTATTCTATGATTTGGGATCTTGAAGTATTTTTTAGCAGATAGATACATCGACTCTCAGTGCATATATTGGTTGCTTCAGATTCCCTCCAGCTTATTGTAAATCCTGAATACAAGGATTTGTTCTTTTGCTTATTCAAAAATTTATTTCAAAGCATCCATCTACCTGAATGCATTGAATTTCTGTTGCATTGGGTTGGTGAAATTTTGGACAAATGGAATCCTTATGGAATCTAATCTTAGTTATTGTTGTACTTTGTTTCTTGGGCAATGCATTAAATATTGGGTTTACTGTGATCCTAGTATGATCCAATTGACATTTGGTATTTTAAAAATCTTTTTGTTCTTGCTTAATGTATCTTAAAGATTTTCTTGTAAAATTGACGAGTCATGTTAAGATATGGTTTCGATATGATACATTGTTTCATCTCTCATTCTCCTTATCGACTAAGCTCTCTCCCTGCATGCATATTCCTTAATATAATAGTTGCACATGTACTAGGAAAACACATTTTAGGAAGCATTTTATTGACTTCAGCTTAGTTTTGATCCTATAAGAATGTTATTTGAATTTTTTTTGTTTGTCTGGATATTTTTTTATGTTACTGCCATCATAAAATGATCTTTTTGTTTTTAATGTATTTTAAATCCTTGTAAGACTGACAAGACTTCTTAAGATTTGGTTTTGACAATACACTGATTGTTTCATCACTTTTTTCTATTGCAATTCATAGAAATGACTTGTATGAAATATAAAATGTAAGCTTTTGGATTAAGTTGTGCATATTCTTTCACATACATAGTTTAATCCAAAAGCTTACATTCTATAACTTAATGAATTGTGGAAAACTATACCAACTATTGTCTCAAATATTTTGTTTGTGCAACATTGTTATGCAAACCTATTTGAAGTCTTTAAAACTAGCTCCATAGACTTTGTTAAACAAGTTCCATCCCTATGACTATTTGTCTTAACAAAAGCTTAACAAATGCCTATTGATAACAAACTTCTTACATGTTTGTTTATATAAAAGGCTTTTCACATTCATGTTATATTACTTTATTTGGGATCATTTTGTGGCTAAGTTGTTACTTTTTTGTTGGGAATTTTTGAATCAACCAGATTATTATTTTTACACAATCCATACTATCAATTTCTCTCATATTTTTTTCATCGTAGACTAATTCTTAAAATGCCTAATTTGTATGGAAAATATGATGACATCTTTGGCTGCCAGGTGTACACTTTTAATTTCGTTCACTTTTAACTTTTAAAACTATGACTTTTACTTTTTATAAATTCTATATGGCTCCTCTTCTCATAACCTATGTGGAATAAGTTATCTAATGCAATAGTTCTATTAGGCATTCTAGAATCCTCAATATTACAAGCATGCATTAAAAGATGACTATTAATCTCTAACATAAAAGGGTAAATTGTTACTGTGATTTTTTTCCTTTAAAACAAGGGGTTGATCAAATGCTCGTCGAGACTTTAGGAGAGAAATTGAGCCTCAACATTTTCTTAAATATTTTATTTTCTCTATGTCTAGTAACTAACGATTGTATACCTTATCCAAATTCCATTGAATCATTGTTGTTCTTGATTAGTTTACAAGTCATAAAACAAAACTGTCCTTCTAGACAAGAACTTAGCACCATTGTAACCTTGTTTTTATTATATCTTCTCACAAATATATTCACCATAGATAGTTGTTAAGTAAATTTAAATATTAATATTTTATTTGTAAGTTTTAATGCTTATATTATTTCTAACTTTCTTATTAACTCTAATAGTAATTTTTTTGATAATGATAATATTAAAGTTAATAGTAAGATTTAAATATTATTATTATAATCACTTTATCACCAGTAATTTGCATCAATGTTACTATTAATGTGAATAAAATGATGGAGCTAGTACTTAGTCACGAATATGAGGTTAATAAAGATTAATAATTCTAAACTCTATCTTTGGCTCATTCGCGAGAATGTTATGATAGATTAACAGATAGAAGAAAAATGTACACAGACTTTAAATGGGACCAGCCAAGTGTGGTGCCCAAACTGCAATTCTTTTATCCACCGTTAGATTTATAAAAATCAACGGTAATTAAATGGGGTGACCTTTCACCCTAACAACAACCCTAATCACTTATACTTTTAACTTAGGGTTGTATACATTTTTTGTTTTACACTCTTATTGTGAAGATATGGCCGTAAAATGGTGGAAGAAACGAAGGTTATTGCAGATAGACATAGATGACATTCACGCTGGTAACCCAATTTCTGACAGAATGACATAATTTCATTTTATGAGCACCACTACATTCATTTGGAACATAGCTAACATAGGTCTTTAAGGACAAAATAACATTATTAACATTCCAACACATCTTCACTCCACAATAACCTATTACTCCAATTTGCAAGTTTGGCAATAGCCCAACCTACACAGAATAGAAATCCTTCCAAAGCCCTTTTAGTTTTCACCTCCTAGCCTTTGATTGGGAAACCAGTCATTCTCACCTCCTAGCCTTTGATCTGATTGGAAAACCAGTCACCCCCGAGTTAGGAGGCTTTCAAAGAGACTGGGTTACACACAAATAGCCCCAAACACAAGAAACTATTTCAGAATATTTCATACTATTGCAACACACATTTATGCAAGAAGATATCATAACACAAAAACCATTTCTTGGTTTTTAAGAGGAGAAGCAAGAGGATCACAGCCATGGGGAAATTTCTTTGCAATAAACACTTCTAACATTTCAAGTTTTTATATCAAAAACCTCCTTTAAATCATTCATTCACCCATACTATCCCATTTTAACACAAAAGGATACTCATACCCATTCCTTCCAAAAACTGAAATCAAGTTCCTATGAGGATCTCTCTTCACCAATCCCCACACATAGGTTGCTCACAACCAAAATTTGGGGAGCCAACCCAACACACTTAATTCACACAACAAAACATTTACACACGACAAGAAAATTACACACAACAACACCAATATGTAAAATATTCATACATAAACAAATTAAAAGGAGTAGAATCCTATCTTAAAGACTTCAAATGTAACTTGATGTTGAGTTCCAATTCTTTTCCAAACTCCTTCCAAACATTTCAATCCTTGTAATGGGCAACCCCAATTTTTTTTATTTTTTATTTTTTTTGAGATATGCCAGTTGCTGTAATAAATTACTGTGTGACATCCAAGACTTCTTTGTTTTCAATGCTTGTTGTTTGTGTTTGCTTAAGAACGATTTTGCAATGGTTTTATCATAAGTTTGCATGTGTTTGATATTTCATAAATGCATAGACAAGAGCATAAAAAAAGAAGAGAAATACACTTGCAAAGAACACTTTCAGAAGCTTAACCAATCTGATTATTTAACAGTAATGTCACAGTCTTTCTTGAACATAATCAAACATCAGATTTTCAGTAACTCTGACTTGATTACCAATGCCTAGCAACTGATATGCAACTCTTCAAGAACTCGTCCCTCACAAATGATATAAAGCTATGCTAATATGCTAGAATGAGCACTTCATAAGATGTGATAATCAGATTTGTAAGAAACAGTATTATTTCAGTCATACCAAATAATATCAATTTCAAATTAAAGGCTTTCAGACTTGGTAGTAATCCCTTTGCAGCCGATTGGTGACTTCTTCAATGAGCAGATACATCACCCTTTATGGAGGTCTTTATGGAGGTCATAAACTCTTTCCAAACCAGGCTGGGACGTATCTCTTTAACTCCAAAATTTCTGAAAACTCATCCTAAGTTTGAGCCGCACA
>VDFB02206945.1:0-10499 GCA_007258455.2 Sequoia sempervirens | reverse complement strand
AGGCCTTCTTGGTGCAGGGGTTTGTTGATCCTCATGTTCGTTGGTTGCGGGTGATGGTTGAGAACCCATTTGTTGTGGCTTGGGGCCCTTAGTTTTTGAAGATTAATTTGATGAAGGGGTTTGGTTTTATTTTTTGGAATTTATGTTCTTCACTATTTTCTTTTGTTGTGAAGTTGTTGAGGTGTGACTTTTGGGTCATGATCCCCCTTTTGGAGATGATGTTTATTCTATTCAAGGGGGTTTATTTTCTTCTGATGGTAGTTTTTTTGTGTTGGCTAATGGTTTTTGTGTACTCTGTTCTATTGGGTTTCAGCCATGGCTTTTCTTCTCCTTGCATGCTCTAGTGTCCTTCCTTGTCAAAGGTGGTAATGATTGCTCTCTCCTCTGATGATCTCTTTATGTTTCTTCAGTTATTATCTTCTATGGAGGTGAAGATTGCTCCCATTGAGGCAGAGCCCTCTTCTTTTGAGGGGAAGGTGGTTGTTGTTGATCGGTTGGAGAGTTCTTTTCTTATCTGCTTGTTCCTATTGAAGGGGAGCTTGTGTGAGCAGATGAGTGAAGTTGTTGGAGGTTGGGGCTCTCATTTCTCCCTCTCCTATAGAGGGGAGCTCCCTCCTTTTGAGGTGGGGTTGGAGTTGGCATTTAAGGTTGGATGTTGCTGCATAAAGGTTGTTGTGTTTTAGTGTTCCATAGTTTCCCCTATGGAAGTGGGTTTTTTGGAGTTCCTGGTGTTTCTGATTAAGGGCTTGATGGTGATTTCCACTATCAAGAGGACTATCTCTCTTGGCTCAGGGGTGTTTTATCTAAGCAGTTGGTTTGATGTTGCCTAGCTAATACAAGCAAGTTCAATGTTTATCTAAGTTGGGTTTCTATTCCCGAATAAAACTAGGTTGTAAAAAGGGTTTCAGGCCTTTCCTTTTTTGTTTTTTGCAGCATGTGTAGTCTTGTTAATCTTTTAGAGGTTGCTTTGGGGCTGATGTTGGTATGTGTGTTATTTTATATGCAGCTTGCTTAATCTTGTTTTGGGTTCCAGGATCCCATCAAAACCTATTTTTACCCTAATCAAAACACTTGATCTCTATAACCTAATGAAATTATGAAATGTTAGCTTAATGCATGAAACTATTTCAAGGATCATAGAAAGTGCTAACAACAATGGAGAGATGTTATATATATATATATGTCCACCACGGTAATACATTATAATCCAATTAATAAACTAACATAATAAAAAAATGGTATGGTTTTGACCACCACAGAACATTAAGATTTCATCAAAATATTGCCTAGAGCATCATTGTTCTTGATTTACCCATGGTTTATAGAATATACAAATAGTAAAATCATTGTTTCTGGTTTAATTATATAAGATGTGAGGAATTAGATATTAAAATAATGTTTATTTAATAATTCTTAATTTAAAAGAAATATAAAAGAATTAAAAGAAACCACAAATTACTACTATAAAATTAAAACACCAACTAAGAGAACTTATAAGAAGAAGTAAATATTTACTTCATAGTTTAATTTTCATTATATCAAAAGAAATCTCAGTGTCATATTTTTAACCTACCTTTCCATCTTAAATTAGATACAATAATTAATAATATTCTAAAAGCACGTATATGTATTTTCCTCTTAACTAATAAACGTGAGGATTCCATATTTAAACCATGATATAAATACAATTGTACTTGCATATATACATATATATGCGTATAAGTATTTTCTTTAAGCTTACTCTAATTTATTCACTTCATTAACTAATTATCTACTTACGAAAACCACCAAATAGAATGTGACATTCATATGTGCATTGAAACCTATTTATATTTTACCTCTAAGAATTCAAGTCTCAATGAACGGATTAATAATAGTTATAATTTGTCATACTCATATAAGTATATATGTATATCAATTAAGATAATAATCAATCAATTACATTTTATTTATACACTCATTAATAGATTGTATAATATAAGTCAAGAAAACTATTTAAACATCTTCTTTAATCTTACTCAATTACACATCTAGTTTCTTTAATATTCGTTTACTAATTAAATAAATATATAAACATATTTAATTCTTAATTTTCTTATATTTTTATCTATTTTTTTTTAATTTATCACTAGTTTTCTATTTACTCATATTTTCAAAATAAATATAACTCTTTAATTTTAATCTATGAAATTCCTTTCTTTCATAATAATATAATTAATGATTACTTATAAATTTAAAATTTTATTCTATAGCCTTTAATTCATTCAATAAATGGATAATAATATGTGTTTAATTAAACTAAATACTACTCTAAAATATATGAAAATAAATGCTTTCTTATGCAATTACAATACAAACATACACTAGAGGAACACTCTCAAGAAAGAAAACCACGCGAAGAGTAAGATTATTCTCTTAATTATAATTATATACAATATACAATGGTTTCATATATCCCATAGGTCTACAATACCCAAATTCACATTTCCTTGAAGAAACATGATCCAAATAGCTAACTCCATGTGTCAACACTTGTCCTAGGCACAAAGATAGATAACAAGGCCTCCACTCACACACAAATGAAGGTATTATTTACATATACTCCAATGATACACCATGAAATACCTATATTAAATTAAATAACTATCCCACCTACATCTATTATGCAATAATCAAGTGTTACGACAGAATTCCAGTAAAAGAAAGAAAAAATGAAGATTATTTAAACCTTTAATCTTCCTACTATGTTGAAGCATCACAACTGAGACAAGTTGGCAATGGAATCAGATAAATTATTTAAACCTCTACAAAATTATATTTTTAACTACAACACATGTGACAAGTTGCCAATGGAAACATGAAGGCTATTTTTACCTCTATAGTCTACTTTGTTCAAGTGTCGGTACTGTGATAGGTTGCAAATGGCATCAGGGACATTATTCAAATTTATACACCCTCCAAAGTCTAAACATTGTGGCATTGAAAAACTACCGAGAGAATTAGGGAGGGTATTTAAACTTTTACACCCTTCTATGTTTGAGTCTTGCATCTGTGATAGATTGTCAACAGAATCAAGGAGGTCATTTAAACTTTTAAACTTCCTATTTTTTTCAAGTTCTACAGCTAAGACAGGTTGATAGTGGAATCAGAGAGATTATTTAAACCTCTACAACATTCTAATTTCAAGTACGATATATGTGACAGGTTCCCAATGGAACAAGAAAGCTATTTATACCTCTACAGTCTTCTATGTTTTAGTGTTGTTGTTGTGACTAGTTGAAAATGGACGCAAGAAGGCTATATGCCCCTCTTTAGACTTCTATGTTCAAGTGTTCTTGTTGTGACAAGTTGTAAAAGGTAACAGGGACATTATTTAAAATTTATACACCATCCAAAGTCTAAACATTGCAGCAGAGATAGGTTGTCGATGGTTTCAGGGGGATTATTTGATTTCAATCACCCAAACATAAGCATGTGAACTATTTCCCAAAATGGCTCAAAGACATGTCAACTTATGGAATGAAACACAAGGATATCAAAGTGAGCACAAAATGGGTTTTGTAAGAAAGCTCTCAAAATCTTTGAATCAATGAAGCACTCTAAAATAGGTTCTAACATTGTAAGTTGTGCTTGTGTTCTAGGTGAATGTGGTCAAGCGGGTTTATGGATGAGGGTTGCACATACTTCACACACCCGCAACCATTTTACAACTTCCCAAGTAAACATGTATGCAAAATGTTCTGAAAGACAAGGCAAGCAACTTGAGGAATTAGAGAGATTGTTTAAACCTCTACATCAATTGATTTCCAAGTATAGCAGATGTGACATGTTACCAACAAAATTTGGAATGCTATATCAAATTATACACTCTCTAAAGCCTAAATACTTCAACTATGATATGAGTTTCCTATTTTGAATACTAGACAATCACAAGACAGGTGCTGGAAATAATTCTGCACTAAGGGACATTCAAATACTATGCATTCTCACCCAAATACAGGGCTTAGGTAAGCATGGTGAAAGGGGCTTACATCCAATGATGATTGCAGAATGTGCCCAAAATAAATCTTCTAAGGAGGCTCCCAAAATCTAAGAATTAGTGAAGCACATTGCACCTTTGATCTCAGCATGTTCCTCCTCTGCAAGCACTAGATGCCTTCTCCCCCATTTGCATGCAAAAAGAGAACTTTTCGAGGGACACATGAACTGTAGACATAAATTGGATGCTTAAACAAGACACATGGCACTTGGAAGGATAGATTTGGAGCAAGGTGGAGGGAACTAGAAGGGACAGGTGTAATTCTTCTGCTTGAATATAGATGTTTAGTAAATTAAACATTTGAATACACATATATTTATATATATACTTTTGTTTTATTTATTTTCTCAAATTTTATATATATTTATTCTTTATCTTCCATATTCTTTTCTATGTCCAAATACTTTGAAGTTTATATTTAAACTACATTTATAAGCGGATTATTAATCTTTTACATTATCATTTATAAAATGTAAATTTAATATTTATATTTTTATGTACATATTCAAGAAATATTTTAAATTTATAAATATACTAGATTATCAATCCTTATTAAATTTTAATTACTCATTATTGTAATTTACAATTTGTCTTTAATAAAGAATAATATAATCTGTTAAATCATTATTCCCCCCTTTAGATAAATTTAATAATTTAATTTAATACCTCAATTAAATCAATGTTGCCATTACAAGCAACAAAATTCACAACAATACCTAAACAACAAAAGTTTTCAAATAACTAAATCCCTAGAGAATTTCCAACATCCTTCATTTAGCTTTTATTTAGCCTATGGACATAAAATTAAATATATGTATATATATGTAGGTATATTTCAAAAGCCAAACAAAAGTACAAACTACTGAAATAAATTCTTACACCCCAAGCTACACAATTTAATTAGATTCTGAGCACAACACAAACCCTTTGGTAACCCTTCCCTAAGTAAGTACATTGAGTAAAAATCTAAGTAAGGTTATATAATTATGTTCCAAGGCACATCAATCTATTTCTATGTAACAAAACCAATATAATTCTATGTGCTCTAAACTTCAATGAATGTATGGATTCCTCTCGACACCATAATTTAACTTAATTAGCTAATTGAACAAGGCATATTTATCAACAAAATCACAAATAACACTTATGCCAATAATCCAGAAGCCGATTCAGGAGGGTGCTACCACGATGTTTTTGTTTTTATGTTTTTTCAAATGTTTTGCTCTTTTATTGTTTTGTATGTTTTTGGCTTTTTGTATCTTTTGAGCGTTTTGGCTTTCCGAATTTTCAATTTTTTGGCTTTTGTATCTTTTGAATGTTTTTGGCTTTTTGAGATTTTCAATTTTTTGGCTTTTGTATCTTTTCGAATATTTTTGGCTTTTGAATTTTTGATGTTTTTGTCTTTTGTTGCTTTGAATGTTTTGGCTTTTGTATCTTTTTAGATGTTTTTGGTTTTGACTTTTTGATGTTTTTGGCTATTTTTTGGGATTTCTACCCTCTTGCTTGGGGTGTAAGATGTTTAAAACTTGGATTGATATTTCACCTTGTTTCTTTTAGAGGATATGTTGTGGAAAATGCTTAATTGAACTAGCTATAGGGTTCAAGTAACTGTTGATATCTTAGAATTTTTGAGTGAAGGAATAATCCATGTTGTTGGTATCTTTAAAGGTTACCTTGGTAGTGCGTTGGTGGTACGCCTTGTTAATGAGATGAATTATTTTCTTGCTTTTGATATTTTTTGGATTTTACGGGTCTTGCCTGGGGTGTAGATATGACAACTTGGATTGATATTTCACTTTGTTTTCTAGAGGATATGTTGTGGAAAAGCTTACTTGAACTAGTTGTAGGGTTCAAGCAACTGTTGATATCTTAGAAATTTTGAGTGAAGGAATAATCCATGTTGTTGTTATCTTTGAAGGTTACCTTGGTAGTGCATTAGTGGTACACCTTGTTGTTGGGATGAATTGTAAAGGGTACCTACCATGTGGTACACCTTGTTGTGGGAATGAATTGTTTCAAAGATTACCCTAATAGTGCGTTGGTGGTATACCTTGTTATTGGGATGAATTTTATTTTAAGATTACCCTGATAGTCCGTTGGTGGTATACCTTGTTGTTGTGATGAATTGGGAAGGGTACCAAGTGACACACTTTTTTTTTGGACAATGCCTAGATCACAATGTGAGCTAGAAGGCATAGATAGAGAATTATTTTGAAGCAAGATGTAACTACTTGCCCCCAATGTCTAGCAATGTAGGTGACGGATTAGCTTGCGATAGGATAACATGTTTGGATAGAGTATGCCCCTTTGGACAATGAATCATGGCTTAGATAACATTGGATAGGATAGGATCAATGATATTTACCCATGTTAAGATGTTTTCCATAAGCAAGTGTAAAGTGTATACCAAACATTTGTCAAGATCAAGGTAAGATAGATTTGGATAAAAATGGATTGGATTTTATTATGGATGAGATGAGATGCTTCCCCCTAAAATGGCACATGTAGATGCTCTATTCTACACATGATGCATGTTTTCCAGGTTTTCATTATGGTACTTGTCCAAAGCACCACAATAGTGGTTTTCACTGGAGGATGATTTTTCTCTTGACTATTTTCTTTATTTTTTGTTTCTTTTTATTGATTTTTTTTTATGTCACACAAGATGCATGTTTACTAGGTTTTCATCATGGTGACAATTTTCTACTCATGTTTGAACCACTTGGTGGTATTGATGTAGATGTTGCTAGTGTTGATATGGTTGTTGTTGTTGTTGTCATGACGTTCCAACAATATCCTGCATGGAGGAGTTGTTTTGCTGGGATATGACCGCTTGAATGTAACCCCTGATAATTCTTATCTTCTTTGTTGATACAGGAGTTAACCTTACCTTGATGCACACATCAGAATAGAGTTCCCTTAGAGTCCTTATGATAAAGAGTTGCTGCCAACACATGGTCAATGTGAGATTTGGATATCTTGGATGGTGAAATGCATTGAGGGATACAATATTCAAATGGATTGGTTGATAGTTTTGGAACCTTTGACTCTCCAAACTTTGGATGATGAGCAATGATGGTTGGTTATGGATATTTTATTGGGACCAATGCCTTGGGATACCTTATAGGTCACACTCAAAGCTTTCTTTTACATTGTTGAACTTTTTTGATGGATGAACTTCCCTTTTTTATTTTTCCCCATAGTTTCTTTGACTAATGGAGTGTGATGGGGATGATTTACTTTCTTATTCTTTTCTATCCATTTGTATCTTTCTTGTCCATTTTTTTTGCTAACTCTTTTGCTTCAATGACTTGTTCCTTTCTTTGATATAGCTTTTTCTCTTGTTGTTTGTCCCAATGAGAGGGCTGAAAAATACATGGATGATGATTCATGATATGGCTAGTTGTAGTATTGGTAGCAATTTCATCATAAGGACTCTTCATTCTCTCTATGTTGATGCTTGCATTAGATAAAGTTTCCCCCAATATAATAGAGGTATCACCGATATGTTTAGATCCTTTACTTGCTAAATAACCAAGACCTTGATGCTTAGGATTGCTAATAATTTGCATTGGTGCTAAGATACCTTGTTCATGTAGGCCTAATCCTTTGTCTTGATAATGCATCTGTTGAAAAATTTATTTTCCATAAAATATGTTTTACCTTGGAAAGAAGATGCTATTCCTTATTTGCTTCATTGTGGATCTTCAAGTGTGATAGCTTCTTCACTAGTAGAATCCTCTATATGTGGGATAAATTTCTGATTTATATCTTCAACTTGATCCTATGAAATATCATATTTTAATACTTCTTCAAAAGGTGTTGGTGCTTCTTTGACTAGTGTATACCCACTACTTTGCTACTCAGGATTTTCCATTATCTTTGCTGATTTTAAGGTACCGTGCTCTGTATTTTCATGTTCAATTTCTTCAACCTTAAAGGAGGATGTTTCTGATTTCATTTCTTCTTCTTGGTCAGTTCTAGATATGTCTATAGATTCTATTGTGCTTTGATCAGGTGTAAAGATGTTAAGAATAAGTGACTTGTGTTCCTTGGTAATGACATCAATAGTTTGAGAATCTTGTACTAGATGAAGATCATCTTCATGTCCATTAGGAGTAAGCATCTCATGGGTAGATGTATGTGTGCTTGGCATATGGATGTGTTTTTTTGGAAAGCCTTGGATGCCTTGGAAGATATCTACCAAGTCATTGTAATATTTTGATGGTAAGGTTTCTTGAACTTGACTTTGTATGGTATTATCTTTGACATGCTTTGGTTCACATTCTCGACATGGATCAATTTCGAAGAAAATATTTCCTATAAAAGATCCTTAGATTTCCTCAAATTGTGGGTGTATGGGTGATAGCTCTTGGCTTATATTTTCCGCATTGGGTATAAGTGTTGGCTTACGAGTCTCTTGATCATCAATATGTACTGTCATGAGGTTGGATGATGTCAATATATTTTGAACTAGATCATTGCTAGACTTGGGTGATTTATTTTGATCATGCTTGGGACTAAATTCTTGATATATGTCCTCTTTCTCACTAGATGATGTAGAGACATTTTCAATGTGATCAGTGATAAATAGCTCTTGATTGTTTCTTTGAACTTTTGAGGTTGAGACCTTGTCATCATTGTCATTGGTAGATGGCCCTTGAGAATTGCTTTCAAATTTTGAGGTTGAGACATTGTCATTGTTTTCATTGGTAGATGGCCCTTTAATAGTTATTTCTCCTTGATCAATGAGGTCTTGGATGATTTTTTTGAGTGTAGCACACCTGTTTGTTAGGTGACCCTTGATTTTTTGGAACTCACATTGTTTGTACTTGTTATACCAAGGGAGTTTAAAGTTTGGTTCACCATAAATTAGACTTTCATTGATCTTGATAACTTCCTATTATACTAGTTCATGCACGATTACCTCTAAAGTCAATCCCAAGGGGTCAATTTTCTTTCTGGTTGGTAATCTTTCCTTTGTGGCTTTTCTTGATTGTTTCACTCTTGATTTTGTTGAACTTCTTGACAATGTGTTTGAGGTATATTTTGATATTGCACTTGAGGTACACCTTGATGTTGGGAAACTTATTGATGCTCTGGATATTGGAATTGTTGTTGATGTGGATATGGAGGTTTTGTTGAATAATTTCTTTTTTTGTGGATATGTAATCTTCCATGAATAAGGCATTGATGATATGTTGTATTTCATTTTCATTTAATTTACTCAAGGTATTTCTCAAATTTATCTAGGGCAATTGGAAGTTTTGGATTTATTCCTTGATCATGATTTTGAAATCCCTGATGTTGTTGCCCTATTTGTTGTCGTGGCCCTTGATAAGAGTAATTTGGGTAATAGATTAACATGTTTAAGGGATGTTATGGTATTGGATACCCTATCATAAGGTCACTCTATTTATATTTCCAAGAGGATCATACCTATTGCCATGCATGAGGTAGTAATATAGGTCTTTCAGCTGTTATGTTTTCTTTTTCTTCCTCTATGTTTAACATGATTGATGCGGTGAGAAACTAACAGGTTGTTTCATTTTTCAAATATAAAGTTTACAGGCCTAGTTTTTGAACATGAGTTGTGTGTTGCCCGGATGGTTATAAGGTGTGCTGATATTTTGGGGGTGGTTTGTTATGAAACTAAAAAACCCTAAAGTTTGAGTGTTGTTTTGGAATGTAGCTACTTTTTAGAAATCAAAATGTTGAAGAACTAGGGTCAATATTTCACTTCTTGATCTAGAGGATATGTTGTGGGAAAGATACTTGAACTATCTGTGAGTTCCAAGTAATTGTTGATATCATAGAATTTTTGAGTGGAGGAATGATCCTAATGTTTTGTTAGATTTTGATTTCAAATAAGTAGTATGGGAATAATGAGTGATAGACTTTGTGACCAATCTGGTTTTCCAAGTATCTTGTTCAAGTAATGACCTTATAAGCAATTTTAGTTTGTTTTCCCCTAAGTGTTTAGCAAAAATATTGTGAGTTGGAATGGAAATTTGTAACCTTTTTATGTTCTTGAATATGGAAAATGATATAATAGCACTGGATTGACTCACAAGCATGGACTTTATGTGACCTAAATGTCTATAGCTCAAGTTTTGAAATCACAACACCCAAGCCATAGTTACCAAAGTGTTTACTTTGATCAATGTATCTTGAAAAAATAAAAACTAAAATGTTCGGAAACCTTTAAGGATAAATACTTTCAAGGAGTGCAAACATAAGGCTTCTTTCACAAGTATACACTAACTCAAAGGGTTTGTGGTTTGACCATCTTGTTCAATGTTTGTTTTGATGTATTCTTTTTCTTTAAGTCAAACACAAAATTTGATGTCACAATTATTTTTGAATGTAATTGGATAAGTTTAACATTAACAAACAATTACAACCCTAGTGGAGAGAAACCATCCTCTTAGGTGGGCCTACCTCATGCTCCGAAGAGATG